>DWQW01002413.1:0-27085 GCA_018249695.1 Heliconius erato demophoon | reverse complement strand
GGGCAATAATTACTCGTCGCCCAGGGTGCACCGGTACACTATACTGCTCGTCCTCCCCGAATGACAAGCATTCGAAAAGGGCCAACAGCAAGCGCACACACGTGGAGGTTATCCGACTTCGCACCCCGCCGACGTATAACCTGGCCCAACAAGTCGTGAAAGTATTTTCTCCTCACAATGTCTTACGTCAGGGATTCTTATCATTTCGCTAGCGGAGTGAAAGATCTCAATCGAGCTAACAGTGAAGCCATGGTCAGTTTTGATGTCCAGTTGCTGTTCACCATTACACCAAGAATTGTCGTTGAAGCTAGTTCTGCTCTCTCTACTACTCTCTACCTAGGATTTATAAGCGGTACGTAGATGACACTTACAATTTTACCTTTGGACAATATTCATATATTCCTGAACCACCTCAATTTTATGAATGAAAATATTCAATTCACAATAGAGTTACAGGTTAATAATTCATTAGCTTTCCTTATGAGAAATCCCAATGGCACAGTAGAGGAAACCCACGCACACCAATAGATACCGCAATGGTGAATCGCACCACCTGCACACCCTACACAGTGCGATACTGAACATCTAGGGGACGAGCTTCGCCAGGAGAAGAACTTATCCGATATCAAGAATGTCAGCTGTGTGTGAGCACACTGTGGATAAACCTAGTCATTACATCGGGTTTAATAAACTCCAAATCTTCGCTAAGGAAAACAGATATATTCCCATAATTATCCGCGAAGCTATTGAAAAACGAAAAACATCCTAATTTCAATATTTAAATAATAGAAATTATAAAAGAACATATACATTTTAAAAAAGGTAATAAAAATGTTTAATATTACTATAATGATGTAGATGTTTTTCAATAAAATACATTTATAATAATGTATAAAATATTTATTAAACACATACGAATTAAATATTAATTAATATTATATTAGTTAGAAATATATATACACTATAATATTACTGCGAGTCCCTCGTGGCCCAGCTCACCGGCGTACGATTAAATGCTACGGTTGTGGGTTCGACTCCCAAATGAAACTAATCTCAGGAACTATTGGTCCCAATTGAATAATAATTTTTGTGTTGTCTGTCCGAGGAAGGCTGTAACAGACTATACGTGATGTTAATATATTTGAAGTAGCTCACTGTGCGCGCCGCCAGTTGCGCTCTCACCAGGTGCGAGAGACGAGACGAGTAGTTATTTCCATTTAATCACGCGGAGACAAGTAAAAGTTACAAATTTAAATTATCAAAGTTAAAAAATTGTAATAAATCTCAATTTTTTTTCTTTCTCCTCCGTTTTTTAGTAGTAACAATATGAAATAACTTACTTAAGGCACAGGTTTATAATAAAAAAGGAAAAACTAATATAATACTAATATATAAAATACAACTTTTTTTAACATAAAACTGAAAGTGATATAACTCAATAATTTGGAAATTTGGTTAGTGATCAGTTATCACTATTTGCAGCGGGATACAGCGAGAAGCTGGTCTTTTATTTTTATATTATCCGAAAAATTTTTTTATTACAGCATTTTATCAAAATAAGTATGTAAATAATGTGTTATATATCACTTTCATTTTAAATTTACAATATTTTATTAATACTTAAAACATTACAAATCATAATATTAACAACATAAATAAATGGCAGTCTACAACATAATAGTTTTAGCTTAACTTAAAATAATAAAAAAAATCTGAAAAATGACAAAATAATTATGCAAAAATAAAAGTAATAACTTAATATTATATTTTAAATAATAAAATCAAAAACCCATAGTCTCACAGTAAGACCTATAAATGTAAATGCGACGGTTGTGGGTTCAATTCCCAAACGGACAAAGCGCGGCGCTGAGTTCCGCCACTTAACACGCAATATCCCAAATGCGGTCAGAAAGTGGAGCACGAAGTATCTCAACACTTCTTTGCCTGCTCCGGTACATGCGGGATACAGCGTCAACCAAAAATAAATAAATCAATAGTAACATGTAATATATTAACGGTTTTAATTTAAATAACTATTTTTGGTTAAGTATGAAAAATATAAATTAGCCTGTTTGTTGAACTGTATTGTAATGACGTTTTATAACATACAATTAAACAAACAAACGGTTTCATTCAAATAAGTGACTAAAATAGATTATACAGCATGTTTGAAACATCAAAAGAATTGCTTATTTACTCTTTTCCTCTTATTGAGATAATAATAACATTATTATGAAAGTGATAAAATTATTATGCTTTTCCATTATAAAAAAAATCTAATAATTAATAAAATATAAATAACTGAATGACTCGTATTATAAAATGACTTTAATAGCAAAAATGCTATTAATGAATGCCTTGGTAAAAAAAATATTATGAAAAACCAAATGAAATCAAAACTTGAACTAAGAAATTCGTAATAATTATGCAAAATGTGTTTTTTATATAATAATATTATATGAATAACAAAATATCAATTATGGATAGTTAATATTCAAGTTATTTTACAGTTTTGTTCGTCGCCTTTTTGTACTTTAACTTCATCTCCCTAAAAAAAATCATAACTTTTTATTAAAAATAACGCCGATATACCAAAAAATGTTTTTTTGTTTTTAGCTGAAAGTTCAGTCACTGTATATTAGCGGAACTCGAGGCTGCGCTTTGTCTCGGTACCAGAGCAAGGAAATGAAAACATTAAATATTTATTTCATTTCCTCAAGCGGGAGTCGTACCCACAACTTGTTTGCGTTTAATCTTGGATATCAATCAGAAACATAAGCATTTGGAATACAATAATTCCTTCGAATGTGCATCAAACCCACATGCATATTTTTACATAAATACAATTATTTTTTTTATTTTTACATACTTAACTGGAAACTTGCGAATTTAAACAATATTGTATTTAATTTTTTGTATTAAATTTTACTATTTTCCTAACCTAAATTTGCGAATAACTCCTGAGACATTCATGTTACGGTCGTCGTGGCACAAGAGCACAACCGCACAAGCGTGCGACTGTAATCGCAACGGTTGTGGGTTCTATTCCTATGGGGGAGAATGAAATATGCAATATTTTCATTTCCTCGCTTTGGTAACACGTCAAAGCGCGGCTTCGAGTTCTGCCACTCTACACGCAATATCTCAAAAATTGGCCGAGAAGTAGAGAATGGAGTGCTTTACCATTAGCTTCTGTCTACCCTGCTATATAGTCGGTATTTTTTTCTCCTAAATTTGCGAATATTTCTTAAGATGTTGACAATATATCCAATACTTACTGTAGATGTGTCTTTATCACTCAAATGAGGCATTGGTTTTCTTAAAAACTTTGAAAAAGCACCGCGTTTTTCTTTATTTTTGTTTTGATTCTCTAACGACTGAAAGAGAATATTAAAAAATCAAATTAAAAAATCAGAGATATTAATTTTATTCGCAAAAAATATATTTAAAAAATTGTTTTAGTAACAAAATAAATAGACACTACACTACTACACTCTATAAAAGTTCAGGATGAAGTTAGTGTTACGAGACTCCATTCACCACTAAGCACTGACTCTCCGAATTCGAGACATTGTAATAAGTGGCGTAGCCCAACGCCGCGTATTCTCTTGTCTGGAAAGGGAAATGATTTTTCTTACCGAGTGTCGCAATGGGACAGTGTCCTAATGTAAGAACGACTGTTGTGGGTTTGATTCCTACTCCATGAACAGAATTACTTTCCTTTTCCTTGTTCTAGTATTGAACACGCGATGTCTCAACATCGGGCGGTGCGCGGGGAATGGAATATCTTAACACTAGGTTCCTTCTAGTTTACATACCTCTTCTTTTGTTACTTCATTGTTTTCTATACATTCATTGGTATTTTCTTCTACAATTGTACTAATTGATTCCGTTTCTTCAATTTTATTCACATTTACTGTATTACCTGAAAATAATATTAAAAAACATAATAAATTTCACACTCTATCTCGCATACAGCGGGGTGGCAGACGAACGTAACATATCGTTAAGACACTGTTCCTGAACCACTAAATTTTCGAGACATTGCATGTTGAGTGGTGGTTTATTAGGTTTGAATTAAGATCAAAAATAGACGAAGATAATAAAGATTGATAGAAAACAGGAGAGAAGAAGAACGGAGAAATAAAATTACTCACTAATTTCTGTAGGCTGTGTGTTTTGCGAAGGAACTTTTTGTCCGCTTATAATACGTTTTATTTCTTCCGCTCTTTCCATATATCTATAAAAATAAATTAATCGTTTAAAAAAATTAAAAAGACGAATGTAATGAGCACTCCATACATCATATGTTTACTATTAGACATCCAAGGTTGATGGAGTCATCTTCCAATTCCATCATCAGACCAGCTCGAAGGAATCGTAATATTGTATTGTTTAATGATTTTTGTTTGTTGTTTCGGCGGAAAATGGAGGACGAAGTGTTTTAACTTTGTGTTTCGCACAAAGCAGGGTAGGTAGAGAGAATCTAGTGTAAGGATACTCCGTTCCCCACACTTCGGCGAATTTTTCGAGGCATTGCCTGCTGAGTGGCGGAACTCAACGCCAGAGCGAATAAATGGCACTAGTGGCCCCGGGCCGACCTGGCCAGCTTGTCGGAGAGCGCGCCGCGGCGCACGGCGTCGGCCTCCGCGCGCGCCGCCGGCACCAGGTAGCGCAGGCTGGCGCCGTACGCGCGCAGCGCCGCCGAGAGCTGACCCGACACGTCCAGCTCTATCGCGCGCTTGATCAGCACCACCGCCTGCACACGTTACAACACCACACACGTGAACAGGAGGATTCATGCTGTGTCCTGCCGATAGCGTAGAGTGGGCAAAGAGAACATAGTGTTAACTCGCACCGCAATTTTTCTAGACATTTCGTATTAAGTGACGAAACTCGAGCATTGAGTTTCGTCACTTAACGCACTTTGTTTGTTGTTTTATTTTATTTGCATTTAATCTTTTTACCAGAACGATAAATTAATTCGTTCCCCCAAACGCTAATCGAATATATAACCATTGCATTTTAAAAAACCTTTTAATCAAAATAAAACACCCTATATACATTTCTAAAATGTGCTTTGTATATTCAAATATTACATCCTATATACAGTGGAAGAGTCACCGATCCATTTACAAAAATATATCAAACCCATACTTAAAATAATCAATCAAGATGCCACAAGAATAATTTACTTATATTAATCACTGTAATGAAGAAATGTGTTAAGTGGCGGTAGTGTGCTGTGTTTGTTCCAGAGGGGTTCAAATAAAAGCGCAAACGACACGTCACTCGTGTACATTCTAAGATATTATCGAGAAAATTTGTTATTAGAATTAGTATTAAAGTTATTGTAATTATAAATAAAATTAGAGTGCGTGTATAAAATATTTAATGATAATTACAAAAGCTGGATTCTGTGTCTGATTTGTTGGTTCGTCCGACAAATGTAATATTTTTATACAAAATTTGAATATTTATTTATATTTATTGAATTATAAAAGTTAGAACACTTACCTTGTCATAATTCTCCTTGGAGGGCATATGCTCCAAGTCCAAGTACTCATGCTCGAAGAATTCTTCATAAGAGATCCTTTGATCAGGGTCGTGTTTTAGAAGACGCGTGAGGAGGTCCAAACATCCGGGGGATATTGAACTCCTTGGTGGTATCTAGTGGAGAAATGAGTCACTATTGTAACAAATCGAACGTACTTACGACACTCCGTTTCCTACGCGTCGTCGTCGTTTTGCGTAGTAATAGAACTTAACTTAACTCCGCGCTTTGTTTGTGTCTTGTTACCAAAGCAAGGAAATGATATTCAATAATTTATTCCTCCTTATGCGAATAGAATATCACGCTTCAAGCTCCATCCCGCACACAGCAGGATAGGCAGGAGCGGGTAGTGCAGTGGATAGATTTAAACAAAATATTGAGTCATTCGACATAGATTTTTTTCTACTGTAGATACAAAATGTTTAAAATTTAAAGATGGTTTTCAAATATAAGTATTTACCATATTTGGATGTGTGTGTACGTACCTGTATGGGCGCCTGCTTCTGTATCTTGGCGACTAGCTCGGTGAGCGTGGCGGACGAGTACGGCGCCCGACCGAACAGGCACTCGTACATGATCACACCTGCGGACCAGACACACACATACCTACAGTATCAAAATATTTAATTTATATATACCTACAAAAAAATGTATTTTTGTTGGACATATTCAAGAAAGTAAGTTTCGTGCTTTATCCCGCACATAGCAGGGTAGGCGCAGAAAGATACCACACTCACTCACACACAAACATGACGCTCAATTTCCTCGTAATTAATTTAATATTAAAAAAATAAATAAATAACCGGTCACCAACCCTAGTGTCTTAGTGTCGTCACTCACCAACACTCCACAGATCCACTCGCGCGTCGTAGTCCCCTATCATCATTTCGGGCGCCATGTACAAGGGGGAGCCTCTGACACTCTTCATCGTGTCCTCAGATAGATACTGTGCGAAACTGTAAAATTATAATATAAAAAAATTGTCTTAAATACATTGAGCAATATGTAAACTACTATAAACTGGGTACAAAGAGAGGAACGAACGTCTTATGTCTAGGTTAGGAGCTCTGGTCATCAGACAATACACAGCGTTGTGTTGAACCAACACGTAATGTTTCCAAAATTTTGCGGTGCGTGGGGAACGTAGTGTCTTAACAAGAGGTTCCTTTGGATCCTATTATAGGTGCACAGCGGGCATGGCCGTATGTTAAATGTGTATATTTTTCACGCTGTATTCCGCTTAGCAGGAAAAGAACCTACTTGGTTGTCCACTCACTACCGATTTTTCGATAGATATTGCGTGTTAAGTGGCGGCACTCAAAGAGAATAAAACCATTTTTAAAGTGTTATTCCACACTTAGGAAAGAAAAATACTTATTTTAGAAAACGTATAAACATTTGAACGTACTCGAACCCGCGCCTTCTGGAAACCGACCAGGCGCTCTGACCACTAAGCCATACGTTCTCATCAAGCTACGTCGAAATTTTTATACGCTTGTTACAACTTATTTATGTTGTTAGTATACGTTACGCTACGTTCAAATTTTTATACGTTTTCTAAAATAAGTAGAATAAAACTAATTGATGCCGCCCGAGTCCCGTGTCGGCATAAGGCTCATTGCGTTTTTAAATATTAGTAAAAAATGTTATTCAGACATTAAAGTTAAGAGAAAAATTGTAGTTTCACGCTTTTCGCCATTTCTTCGACCATTTTCTGTGTAGGCGGAGAGAAAATACAGCGTTATCACCATTTTTCGCTCGATTTACATATACGAGTACTTACATGTCGAGTTTAGCACTTAACGACGAGTTTTGTTTTCCCCTTGAGTGGGAATCCAATCCAAAACCGCATATAGCGTTTACAGTCAGACCCAATAGCCTTAATTTATATTTACAAGACTAAAAATATAAAACTAGGAAACGGAGTTTCTCAACACAGTAAGTTCACTCTGCCCGCCTTGCTATATGCGGTATACGACGTGAAGCTTAAAAAAAAAACAAAACAAGAGCAAAAAAAGTGGAAACTTACCCGAAATCGGCAACTTTAAGCATATATTTTCCGTCGGAGCCTTTGTGTAGCAACAGATTGTGCGGTTTCAGGTCCATGTGGACCACTCCTGTATCATTGGAGAATTGAATAGGTATCGTTGTTTTTTTTTACATTTTTGAATGGTATAAAAATGTACGTGTAAAAAAAAACAAAGTAAAACAGATTAAGTAGATTTACACTCTAAGCTGACGATATGCTTTATAGAGCTTTATATACTAAAGATACAAATGCCACGAAACAATAAAAACAAAAGATTTGTAGAATATTATGTATAGTAAGTAAAAATTTTGAACGCCGGAACACTACGCCGTGCCTTGCCTGGTTGCTCAAGAAAGCGAGCAAATAAAAAAAAATTAATCGAGTGTATCTCGAATCCTTGCCTTGCCTTGTAATATTTATTATACTAATATATTTTCTTTAGATTCACGCTGTATCGCGCATATAACAGGTTCGACAGAGGGAACATAATGGTAAGATACACCGTTCCTTATGCACCACCCAATTTTCAAACCATTGCGTGTTGAGAGACAGAACTTAACGCCGCGCTTTATCTTGTTACCCAAGTAAGGAAATAAAAATTACTTATTTAGAAAACGTATAAAAATTTGAACGTAGCGGGACTCAAACCCGCGCCTCCTGGAAACCGACCAGGCGCTCTGACCACTAAGAGTATTGCTTAGTTAGCTACGTACGTAGCTACGTTCAAATTTTTATACGTTTTCTAAATAAGTATTTTTCTTTCCCAAGTGTGGAATAGCACTTTAAAAATATAAAAAATAAATAAAAATTAATTCCCCTTGTGGAACCCACCACCTTGTCGGCCTAGTCTTTTATCTCCCACATATAAACATGAAAGACAGTGACACTCCATTCTTAGACAAAAAACAAATAAATTGCTTCTTAAACAAAAAAATGGTAACATAAGTAATAAAATACAATAATCATATTAAATACATTAATCATTAAAATTACCTTTTTCTCGAAGAAATTTTAGAGCAGAAGCCAATTGTTGTAGAAAATACAGCACCTTATATTGAAAAAATAAAAATAAATGATAAAAGGACAGACACACTACTACGTTTGTTCAAATCTTATTTTTATTACTTAAAATAAAAATAAAAGCCACTTACTTGTTTCTCCGGCACTCTGCCATATTTGTGTATATATTTGGATAGATCACCGCCGCAACAATATTCCATTACAATATAAATATTTCTGTAAAAGAAATTCAAATTATTATTTTTTTAATCCTTTTTTTTATTTTTTTTAGCTGCACATATCAGGGCAGCAAAGGGAACCTAATGTTAAAACACTCCGTTCCCCATACACCAGCGAAATCTTGAGGCATTGAGTGTTGATTTGCTATGCTTCCCCTTGTTAACAGTGTTGCTGACCTTGTAAATATCAGACTGGAGAAATGAGAACAGTTTTAATATAACCATTCCCTGAATAGGAATCGAACTCACAACCATCTTGTGTGTGAACAGACACTGATGTAATATGGCCTCCAGCCTTTGGCTATAAATGTTATATGTAACAAAGAAAGAAATATTCAATTGCAACAAGTAGATCGAAAGATTAGTTCACTTAACCAGACCAACTCAGCTTAATAATATTAGTAAACATTATTTAGTAATTCTTTGAAGCTGAAATATTTAATAATAAATATTTTATTTTCTCGAGTGGGAATCGAATGTGGGCAGTTCGTCGCTTATACAGTCCAGTCGTAGGCTTGTGCCCCTGCGCCACGACAGCTTGGAACAACAAGAAACAACATAGAAAATGAAAATATATATAATCTCTATGTATAATAAGACAGTAAAAATATTTTGTCTGTAAATTTAGTAATTTTGACTGAACTGACTTTTTTGAATTTCTTATCTGTCTGTCTGTCTGTCGATATTTATGCCCACATTTTTCTTTGAAAGTACTAAACCGATTTACTTAAAAGTTTCACCAATTGCTTTGTTTTAACTCAACTTAACTACTAAAGTTTGGTTCATCAAAATCGGTTCATTAAAAAAAAGTTATTGCCATTTGAATGAACTCAAGGCATTATTTGTCTGCGAATGTTATATAGCAATCGCGCTGGTAAGATTCCTGGCTAAAGAATGACATTCGAAACGTCTTGGTTATATGACTGTTGATAAAAATATATATTTTTGAAGCACTATTATACAATCTTTTATACAATAAAGTAAACAAAATTGAATTGTTAGTGGAGATTACCTTCATAAATCATAACAGTTAAGTTAAAATCGTAATTAATTCAACACAGAGATAAAGAACAATTTGATCTTCAAACAGATATCAAGCAAATACATAGATTTTTTGGTTCGTTCGTTCGTTTGAAATAAATCTATATAAAAATGCCTAAAAACATCCTTTCTACGTGTACAACTACATATTGTAACAACTACATATTTACCAATTGTACATTTAGCTAATAAATAATATATGTAACTAATTTAAAAACTGTACAGGAGTTAATATGCAAACATTACTGTTATTTTACAAAGAATATTATGAATCATTACTCAAATCAATAATTTAACATTTAAGGCTTTTTCTGAAGCAATAAATTAAATTATTAAGTGACATCAGCACATTTAACAGAGTTTTAAATAACATAACATAGGTAAAAAGAATGTAATGTTACAAAAATATATATATATTTTTGTTAAAAAATCATATTAGAATATTACAGATTAAACTAGATAATAAAAAATTATATTAGAAGTAATTTTAGATGTCAATCAATTCTGCTTATTTAATCAATAATCATGTATTTTAAGCGGGCGAAGCCGTGGGCGGGCCGCTAGTAATACATAATATAAATTTATTAAAACAAGCGGGAATCAAACCCACGACCGTAATAAAGGCCTCGTAGATACTATATTTTTTCTCTAAAAACACAAAAAATAACTTATTCACCGGTCATCCCAAGTGAAGTGCTTCATGTGTACAATATGAGGATGCGTCAGCGTTTTCAATAATCTTATCTCAGTCACTAAATTATCTATGGCGGAGCCGGAGTGCTTGATTCTACATTTGTCTACACATTTTACCGCCACTATTGAACGAGCTCCAACCTGAAAAAAATATATAAAAATAAATATATTTCTTATCTGTACTATTATATTATAGAAGGTTATGTTATAGGGGGTCCACGATGGAAGGCTCGCCGCAGTAACCCCTGCCAGCCCTTACGAGGGCATCAATGTTCCATCTGCCACTTGCACCTCAAGAAAGAGCCCTGATAGGGCGTCCGATAGGATGTCCAGAACGGCGGGATGTGGGGGACAGAGCTACAAATAGCTACGTGGAATATAAGAGGAAGGATGTATGTTCTAGGTAGTGTTAGAGGGAATGAAAAATTGATAATATGAGTTGATTTGAATGGATGGGTCGGAGCTGCGCGAAGCGGTGACAAGAGTAAATGAAGCTGGAAAGCTTATATTAGAACTTTGGAAGGAAAGGAATTTGTTTGTGGCAAATACTGTTTTTGACCACAAACAAATTCACATGGGAGCGAGGTGAAGGTAAAAGTATGATTCTGTACTGGGAACAGATCACTTGTTTGGACATGTAGAACGAATAAGTCATGTCAGAATGGCAAAAAATATTTATGCAGGAAAAGTGAGCGGCAAGAGAAGTAGGGGGAAGTAGGGGATAGAATTTAAAACATTATTATTTTAATATTTATATTCATTATTATAAAACATTATTTCTTATTACAAAATATATATATAAATGCTTACATATACAATAATTCTTAATGAGAATAAATATAATTAGTTTGACACTTATAAAAAAAACTAATACAATGCACATAGTTAAGGACATTCTGTGTGATAAAAAACAAAACAAAATTAAATAAATATAGGTAAAAAGGAAAACCTAAAAATCTACTCAATTACATAAAGGAATTGCATGAAGTTATCTGAAGGTGATTATCTTAAGTAAAGAGATATTATGGCTACAGCCTAATTGAGGCTGTCGTGACGTAGCGGCACATCGTCTGTTTGTTAATGGTGTTAGGTTCGATGCCCTCTCAGGTCAAGAATAATTTTCATTTCTCGTTTCGTCTTGGTAATCAAGAAAGCGCGGCGAATATTTCAGCTACTTAACCCGCCACCCGTCCAGACATTTTGGATAATTTTAGCAGAAAGTGGGGAATAAACTTGTCTCTACACTAGGTTTTCCTCAGCCTACCCTTCTATTTGTAGGATACAGCGTGAAACTAAAAAAATAGTATGTTAACCTGTTAAAAAAAATAGTTGTTACCTAATTATTTTAAGTTCTTTATATTGTAGTTATTAAATTTAATCTTTGTTTACATTATGTTTACCTTTGTGTAAGCTTTGTAAACTGTTGAATAGCTTCCTGTTCCGAGTTTCTCTGTAACCACATATCCTTCTATTTTAGGAAACGCCATTTTTTTATTAAATTAAAGCTACTTTTCAATATTCTTTTACATTATTTAAAAAAATCGATGATTTTACTCGAAAAGAATTGTCAGTTATGTGACATTTGTGATTGGTTTTAGTTGACTTTACGATTGGTGCTGCCAGTTGTGTCAATTTATTATAAGGTATAGATTATAAAAGCTGGATAAAAAGTCTTACCGTTTATTGAACTTTTTATGGCAACCCAAATGTCAGACTGCTAATTTACATCTATTCGTACTTCCTTATTTTATTTTTTTATATATACACATAAGTACTGTATGTATTTATTTATAAGCAAAATATAAAGTGAAATGTTAATTAAAATAATAATGTTTTATTTATCATTTACTAACTACCTACTTGTTTTAAGCTCCTGTCCCTGCAGCGCGTGGTCTCCTTCACGCTGAATCTATATACAATACTAAGAAATATCATTTCTTATATATAACGTGCAATTTTAATGCCAATAAAAATATTTTGAAATAATTATTTTAAAATTATTATACAATTCAGACCATATTTAGGGCTATTTTTACAAAAAAAGAAAATGGCCTGTTTAGCTTCAGGCTAAAGGTTCAAGGAAAGCGGGACAAGGCGGGGACAAGGATTTATTTATTCTGTTTAATTAAAACGCTATCGTGGCACCATTGGATGACATATCACTTGATTATTGTTATTTATCTACTAATAACACAGGTCCGTACTTTTATTTAAAAAGTTTATAGTTATGCTAATTTATTTATTTACTAGGGCTGATTTAGTGAGGTTCTTTGGTCTTTACCAAAGGTGCCGATTTAATGAAAAAGGAATATAAAAGAAGAAAATCGTGCTCTCCTCTCACTTGTTAATGCTCTCCTTCACTCCCTTCTTAATGATCTAACCTAATCTTACATAGAAAATTTCTAATCATGGGGGATTTCGACCGTTGGGCCCCGCCGCGCCGAGGCGCGGGCGTGCCGTGAGATATGACTGGCCTCGCCGCCTCTTACGGCGGCGGAGAGTGGCACGTGGGACTGAGAAGTGAATCCTCCCTATGTCCCTATTGGGCGTTGGCAGCAGTGATGGGATCGTCCGGGTCCAGTAGGACGCTTCGGGGGCGTCGAAGAAGCTGGTGTGGGTGAGGAGCGTACTTACACGCTCCGACAATGAGTGGGTTTGAATGGGAATCTGCGCGCTCGTAGTAGCGCTTGGTCAGGCGCTTGCAGAATTCCTCTAGCTCGAAATCTTTATGTAGGTCAACGTTGCGTACGTACCATGGGCATCCGGGTGCCATTCGTAGGAACTTATTTTGAACCCTCTGAAGGAGGTCTATCTTGGTGTGTGCGAACACGACACATGCATAGGCCATGACGGGACGGATGCAAGTTTTATACAATGTCAGTTTGTTACAAAGTGACATTTTACTCCGCTTGCAGATGAGCGGATACAGCCTGCTCATGACGTATGTGGCTTTGTTCCTGACATACGTGATGTGCGGCGGGAAAGAGAGTTTCGAATCTAGTACGACGCCTAGGTATTTGACATTGGATTCCCAGGGGATCGGTTTGCCTTGACTTGACTTGACTATTTACCTAAAATAGTCGAGACGGTCTCGTAACGCTTACGAGGAAAGAGGACGACTACGCTTTTCTCCGGGTTAACCTCGAACCGCCACTTGCTGAACCAATCGCCTGGGGTGTCGGCAGCTCGTTGCAGTCTTTCGGCTAGGATCCAAGTGGAGCGATCCGTGGTGTAAAGGGCGGTGTCATCGGCATACATCGCAAGTTCGACTTTATCGGTACGCGGAATGTCGCTAGTGTAAAGCGCGTATAGTAACGGTGAAACAGTGGAGCCTTTCGGGACTCCAGCGCGAACGGGTCTAGAGGACGATAGTGCCCCTTCTAATCTATATCGGAACGTGCGATTCGACAGGTATTCCCGAATGATGCGAACAAGAGAGTCTGGCAGAAAATACGACGAAGCTTAAAGAGCAGGCCGTTGTGCTAGACCTTGTCGAAGGCTTTAGCAATGTCTAAGAAGATGGCCGCCGTGTCGCTACGAATCGATCTACGGACGTTATATTTCGCGATGTGTTCGGTAAGCCGGTGAACTTGGTGTATGGAAACATAGTAGGTAGGTACATCACAAACTTAAATATCATCCCCTCCATCTGGATGTACGCGTAGCACTCGCCAACTGTGCGGTGTACCTGCACGTACTTCCTTTCGCGTGTCTTTCATCTGTGGAATAGTATAGCCTTCTTGTGACAGCGTTTCCAGGTCGATACCAGTCTATCTACACCTTGAAGACCTTTTTTAGCTTTACACTGGATTCCCCACCTTGCGACCAATATTTTGAGTCTTTCTCTCTCTCTCTTTACCAACTCTGCTATAGTAGGGTCGAAATTCAACGCCGCGCTTTTCCTTGTTAATAAAGCGAGGAAATGAAAAAAAATCCCCCGAGTCGGCATTGATTTTACAACCGTCACGTTCACAGTTAGTCGTTGCGCCACGACGATTATAATAGTATTGTAGAAAATGGAATAAAATTGTATGAAGAAAGAGAAACTTAAAATTAGCTCAGGAAATACAAAGTCTTTAAGTAGCTTTGTGAATGTAACGCGGCGTATAACGGAAGTGACCTACTATGAATAACTTCTTTACTTTATGTAACTTTTGTAGTAAGTCGGGTAATATCTGGGCAGGGATGTGGCTTATAATGATAATGATGTAGTATATAATGTATATGTATATATAACTAGTGGCCGCCGCTAACTTCGTTTTCGTGAACTATTAAATGTTTACTCCAGTTTTATTTTGCTCCCGTGTGAGTTTCGAAAACTCTTGCCTTTGACTGGAAGTCAGTCGTGGCACAGGGGCGCAAGCATGTGACTGTAAACGCGGCAGGTTCGATTCCCATTCGTGGAGATGAAATCTTAAAAAAAATAATTTCCTCTCTCTGGTAACAAGGCAGAGCGCGGCTATGAATTCCTCCACTCAACACGCAATGCCTCCAGGATTCGGCGGTAAGTGAGGAACAGAAATGTTTTATTAGGAATGGAGTGTCTTAATACTAGGTTCCCAGGTTCCCTCTGCCTACTTTTCTACGTGCAAGCTACAAAAAAAATCTTTTATTACTACAAAACAAAATATCTCTTCTACAAGGTTAGCTAGGTTTTGATAAAAAATTGGACATAGGACATGCAGTTGGGGAAAAAGTTGGATTGTAAACGGAAATAGTACGAAAAAAACTATTCAATATATTTAATTTATGCGGTACGGCAGATTATGTTTTTCTCTTAATTGACTTAAATTTATTTATAATATTAAAGTTGAATAATTTGTCTGGATAAGCGCAGTAACCTACGGAACTATCGATAAAATCGACTTAACTAAAGATTGTTGAACATTTCATTTGTCGAGTTCAGTGTTCCTGCGGTCGGAGACACCTTCCGCACTTAGAATGTGTTCGAGATAATATTGGTGATGATTAAAATAATAGTTTTGTATTAGTCACCGATCACGCCACTTCGTCGTCGCTTCTTTTCCATTCTACCCTACAACTTATTTGTTAGCGATCGTATAAAAGACCGCGCGGGCGCTGTACGCTGTACGGCCGGTCTCGACTATTCGGATAGTTGATTTATGATTATTTAATTAATCAATTATTATTGTAATTACAAATGTGGTTAATACCTATTTATAATTACACTTGGCTGGAGCAGTGAAGGCGAGTGTTGATATATCGCAAAGGGGACCTGTGGTCGCAAGTCCCGGGCGCTGCTCCGAGCTTCACTTCGTTTAACAAGTAAGGTAACTTTACTTATACCTATCATCCGCAACTGATATTTGTCCGTTACAACTTACAACTGTCACCGAATATCATCTTATTATTTATAATTCTTACAATTATAACCCTCCATAATTAGTTTACTTTTCAGTTATCAAATCATTCAGTTATTTATACTTTCAGTGAATATTTGATTTATTTAAGATTTATTTATTTATATAATTCAGGTATTTTAAAACTACCTTATTAAATGTATTTATTTGTTTGTGCATGTGTTATGTGTTCACGTATGAGTAGAACCAAAGACCAGGACATGGTCGGAGGTTCTACCCTTTTATTTTTACGCCCACTCCGGGTCTTCTCCGACATATATAATTTTTTTTACGTTGTATCTCGCTCACAGCAGGGTAGGGAGAGCGAACTTAGAGTTAAGACATTCCATTCCCCAATTTCCACTGAATAATGGAGGCATTGCGTGTTGAATGGACGAACTCAACAGAGCGAAGAAATGGACATGTAAATTTAAATAAATATTTAATTTCTTCGAATGCAGATCGATCCCACAACCAGTTGCGAGATCTCCGCTATTAACACCCTCGCTCGTGTGTAACACCAGGGGAGCTACAACGCGTTGCAGGCCTTTAAGGTAGAAACACTGCCTAGATCAATTTAATGTTATTGAACAAAATGGGAATCAAAAACACGTCTCAAAAATCATCACGTTTACAGTCAGGTGCTGTGCCATTGCGACACGACGCGACGTCTGTATAATGTATAATGATAATAGGACTTTTATTATTTATTCTATATATATGCATACCAATATTATAAACCGGACGGTAAAATATTATAACTCAAAACTCAAATGAACAATATTACAGGCCGGTCGTAGCGCAGAGGCACAAAGTATGCCTGTAAAATCGGCTGGATGTGGGTTCGATCCCCACTCGAGGAAGTGAAATATTTATTTACATTTATAATTTCATTTCTTCGCTGTGGTGTCAAGGCAAAGCGCGGCGTTGAGTTGCGCCACTCAGCACGCAATGCCTCTAGAATTCGGCGGAAAGTGGGGAACAGAGTGTCTTAACACTAAGTTCACTCTGCCTACCCTGCTGTGTGCGGGATACAGCGTGAAGCTGATTTTTGATTTTATTTTTATAAAGCTAAAGAGTTTGTTTGGTTGGACGCGCTAATCTCAGGAACTACAAGTCAGTAGTTTCCAACAAAGAATATTTCATGTTGAATAGTCCAACTATCGAGGCTATAGGCTATACACGTATCATATCACGTTAATAATTTCGACGTAACCCGCTATCCCTGCTGAGCGTGCCGACTGCCAACCATGCGGGTGAAGCTGCAGGTGAACACTAGTTACGGGTGCAGAAACTCTGCGGTTATTGAAGGACTGACAGCCGACGTAACACGCACACACCTAACTACTGGAGTTAGAAACGGTGAAACTTGGCAGGTTGGTAGGCCAGGGAGTGAAGGGTAGATGAGAGGAGTTTCTAAATCCCAACGGAAACGAGATTTTTCATTTTCTCAAAGTCGACGCGAACAAGGATGCGGGCGACGACTAGTACTGTATGTAGAGTACATATGTATAAGGCGAAACAATGGATGTGCATTGTTATTCCTACGGCAGTATGTTTACGGTCCTTGCGTGGAGCGCTCGCGGCGCGAGGCGGACAAAGAAGTTGTTTTTTTTCTTATCTTAATGTGGCAACACTCAACACTAATATAGATAATTTTAGGAAATAGATGAACTTTTTTTGCTTCCTTGTATTATAGTTTTCAATTTTCATTTGTTTTCAATGAAATTATAAGGCTTAATGTTTTTTATATGCTGGTATATGGATATTACAATTTAGTTGGTTATCGTAAGTTCAAATCCAATTTATAATTTTAATTACCTTATATTTAATTGGTATTTTGCTCCCGGCTTCGTCCGCCTGGACTCTGCTATTTTTGGCTTGATTTGGCATATAAACCTTCCTCTTAATTTTCTGTGTCTATTAGTGAAAATCGAATTTAAATTCGTCGCGTAGTTTAAATGATTAAGGCGGACATCGTTGGGAAGTAACTTAGTTTTATACTACGAGTATGTACAGGAGTTCAATAGCTACATATATATTAACGATATAACGTCACACATTATTATAATTTTCGTTAGTTTTGGGACATCACGCAATAAATGTCAGTTAATCCTTGTGTGGGTATCAAACCATCACTTTCATAGTCAGATGCTGTACGGCTGTGTCACAACGGTTTCATCTCCTTTTATACTAGTTTTCTAGTTTACCCGCAAACGTTTAAAATATGCATATTCCGGGTTCAAATCTGGCGCACCGCCAACTTTGTTACTACCTTTACGAGGCTATTTGGCGTATTCTACACTGTACTCTGTGGTTTTGTTATTTAATGTTATTGTTTATAGTCCTAAAGTGTATTGACAGCGTATCTTTGTATATGCGACGGTTATGGGTTCGATTCCCAATCGAGAAAATGAACTTTAATTTTTTCTCGTAGGTAGCCAAAGTGCGGCGTAGAGTACTGTCACTCAACACGTACTGTGTCGATTCAGGGTGGTATGTGCCGTCGTGTTCTGTCCTGTTCCGTACTCAAGAAACGCTTAAGTTATCTTTTTTTATATATTTTATTTTAATTTTTTTGTTTTGCCAGAATGTCTCAAAATTTTAAAGTTTAATTAAAATAATTAACATTGTTAAAGTGATGTACGGCGTGATGGCGGGACACAGGCAGTGTAATAAGAATAAGACGGAGAAAACAGAGCAGGTAACTATAACTTTAAACCTAAAATTATGTAAATAGAGGCCAGTAGTGGCGCAAGGGTACAAGCATGCGCCTGTAAAGGCGTCAGGTTGTGGGTTCTATTCCCTCCCACTCGACGATATTAAATATTTAATAATTTAATTTCCTCGCTCTGAGAACGAGGCAAAGTGCGGCGTTGAGTTCCGCCACTCAACACTCAATCACTTAAGAATTCGCCAGAAGGTGGGAAACAATAGTGTCTTAATGGGTACGGAGTACCTTAACACTATGTGACCTTTAAGTTCCCTCGCCTCACCCTACTATTAGCTACTATACTATACTTACATCTATTACTAACTTTTCTTTTATTCCGAGTGCGGGAGGTGACTCTGACCGCAGCTACAGCGGGGTAACCCACTGTATCGGAACTATTAACATGATGTGATAATGTCTATAGCTTTCGTTAAATGGACTACCTAAACAGCACAGAAACAAAGAATTAATTAAAAGTAGTGGTTCCTGTGATTAGCACAAACAAAGTAAAGCTGAACCA
Source organism: Heliconius erato demophoon (assembly GCA_018249695.1). Classification (NCBI taxonomy): domain Eukaryota; kingdom Metazoa; phylum Arthropoda; class Insecta; order Lepidoptera; family Nymphalidae; genus Heliconius; species Heliconius erato. The sequence goes on along the minus strand of DWQW01002413.1, from coordinate 7,937 downwards.
ACGGTTGGAGATGTCTATAGCGTGTTAGATGGCGGAAATCAACGCCGCGCTTCGTATAACAAAGAGGTGAAATAACAATAATTCATCTCTAGCAAGTGGCGTTGTGCGCTGTGAAGTGACTCCCTCGAGACGAGAGTGGCGTCAAATTTTAATAAAAGATGAATATTTAATATTGTTTGAGTAAACTTTGGTTAAAACTTTTTTAGGACGGTCCTAAAGAGGGGACAAATAAAATTACATTGTTCCCTCCAGATTTCGCACAATTCAGGGCTTTGGTATACGGTGGTGCGGGTACAGAGTGTCTTAACACTAGGCTCGTTCTGCCTACCCTGCTATACGTATGCGGGATACAGCGTGAAGCTGGAATAATACAGTACTTATCAATATAATAAAAAATATTTTATTCCATAAATCAGTTACATGATGGCCGTATAAGAGTAATATCGTTTCATATAATGAAAGATCATTAAACGCAGGAGTCGATAAATCAATTGAACTGTTCTTTTAGCTATTACGTTTTTTTTCAGCTTCACTCTGTATGCGCAGCACGCGGTACGCGGCGGGGTGCGTACGTAAATTAAAAAATTAAAATCCGCTTCACGCTGTATCCCGCACACAGCAGGATAGACAGAGGGAACTTAGTGTTAATACACTCCGTTCCGCACTTTCCGCCGAGTTCTGGAGGCATTGCGCATATATGGCATATACTTATATCTATATAAATATAAACTTATTATATTTATTTGTATGGTAGTTAATATTTTTATTTATAGTTATATAGTGAAGTGCTGGAGAGTTAACGACGTAAAGTGGACGGAGTGTCTTAACACGAGGCTCCCGCTCTCTACTCGGCCATATGCGGGATACAGCGGGAACTTAAAAATGTAATCAAAATATAACGTACTTGTATGATAACAACAGAACATTGTATTTAAATAATAATGTTCATCTCACACGCTGCTATAAAGGTGTGTTCACATCCACCAAGATATACTAACAATATTGTTTATCACAATTTAGTGTTTAGATTTTGATAACATCTTTTTGATTTTAAGGTTGAGGTTGTAGATCGGTTAATTTTATTGCTATGGTAAGACAAGGCGCGGCGTTAGGTTCCGCTAAGCAACATACAATCTAGGTCTTCCTTTCCTGCAGCATGTATTCAATCTTGGTATTTGCGAAACTGGACTTTTCAAACCTACGGGATCCAGGTATGTGGATGTGTGTGTGGTTTGCCTGGGGCTAAAAAAAGTAACAGGTACATTGTGAATCTACGTTTTTAAATTTTTTGCCTATCTGTTTGTTGACGCTCATCTCCTGAACTACCGAGTACAGTCTCTTAGGCTTTTGAAGGACCTAGGCTACATTTGACTTTGAAGTAGAATGTAGAACCGCAATGGTCCAGCGTAACTGTAAGAAATAATTAAATACGTCCTTAATAAAAGTTTTTGAGTGTGATAAATATTTCCCATTGTTTTGTATAAATTAAAGATCTACAACATCTGATGAACAACCATGATATTTCAGTAGGATTATAAGGTAATAATATATTAATTACAAACTTATAATTGTTGTTCAGTCCATACAAAATAAGTGCACGCGCCCGAAAATTTAAGTGTATCAACTTTTATAAATTATACTTCCCGTTCCTGAAATTGCTACGGAACCCTCCATCGCGAGTTCGATTCACATATGATCGGTTTTTTCTATAATATATAATCTGTTTAGTTATATTCTTCGGTTTTTATCGTTAGTTTGACGGTAAGTTCTTCTTGCTAAACTCCATATTTGTAAGTAAACGGAAAGTTTTATTCATTTTCATTGGCAATTTTGTACAAAATACGTAGTACACCATACGTAGAGTACATTTGTACGTTCCTATAAAATTCGCCGCTTACGCTTGAAGTGACTGTGTATTTGGTATTCATTTCAGCTGGATGTCTCCACGAAATCTTAAGATAAATGATCTTAACAGACTAAAAGACAGATGGTTAACAAAATGTTTTTTTTTCGGAATCCAAAAAAATTAACATAAAACAAAAATTACATTCTAGTTAGTACGTACCCTAATTATAATTAGTTTAGTAAGTGTTCATACAATTATTATCAAGCTCGTAACGAGAATGTACGCATAGAGGACAGAATGTATGGGGCATACATTCAATTTCAAATGTTAGCAGTACACGCTCTTACCCGTATAGCGGGATAGGCAGAGAACTTAGGAGGAATACAAACGAACAATGAGGGAAAATATATGAACGGAGTGACTTAAAACTAGGTTTCGTCCGTCGGCTCTGTAATATGCGCGACACAGAGTGAAGGAGTTATGTTCCTACATGTTTTGATTAGCGTATCAGCGTTATGTTCGCAATTTTAACGAGACAAACTGTTCTTAAAAAAAAGATTGCGTCTATAAATAAATGAGTGAAGGTCGTCGTTACTACTGCATATTGTTCTTTTATTGAAAATAATGAAAACGTAAAATGTCGTCGATCACATACAACGTTATTTCAATACAATAACCACTCGATCATGTCAATAACTCTCACAGAGCTGTCGAGTACGAGACAATATGTACAAAAAATATTATTTTCTTTAATTAATTGTGACTATGGTTTACATTTAGAGACAGCTGTAGCGCAGCGGCACGGCGTCTCACTGAAGACGTGATGGTTTGATTCCCGGGCCAATAGATTATTTTAATTTCATTTTGGTAAGAAGACAAAGGGCGGTGATAAGTTCTGTCACTCAACACGCAATGCCTCAAATATGGACGGAAAGCGGGGACCAGAGTGTCGTAACACTACATTCTAAAAACAACTTAAGTTGTATTTAAAATGTAAGCCAGTAGGAGATGGCAAGCAGCGTCTCCTAAACATAAAGCCTTACTACGATCGTTTACCTACCTGCCAAGGGTGGTGATTATGGCAAAACGTTCTACGTTAGTAGAGTGGAAAGAAGTCAGTAAGTTACACAGGGCACTGTCATCCTCAGCTTCGGTAGCTTAGTGTACCACCATGAAGGCGACCAGCAGTCCATAGGTGGTGTCGGGCTGTCGGGTACGTCGTCCACAAGTCCCGCGTTAACATTGTGCTTACCTGGCACTCAGAATATTTGACCACGACGCATTCAGACAAAAAAGTAGAGGTTACATAAGGATATGTTTAAAGCCGCGCCCAGTATAAGCATATTAGGCCTTACCGTTTCGAGTGACTGCCAGTATCGCGATCATCTGTAAAGCAAGGCCAAGTTGGCCTAGAAGAAACTGGGGGTCATCAGCAGAGCGAGACCTCACACCAAAATACCGTTTGGCCTTGTATAGGGCCCAGGTTAAGTCAGGTTTGACCTAATGATCTGTGAAAGGCTTGACACTTTGACCTTGCGTAGTCTACTGTAGTAGGTACGTCTCCTCGCTGGGATATTTGAACTGTTTCCAGCCACCGAATTTTCTAACCGCACGGCACGTTACAAACTTAAGTACCATCTACTCCATCTGGATACGTGGTACTTCACTACTGTGCGATTTCGTAAAAACGTCCCTCCACTGTGGAATGACCTACCTGCGGCAGTGTTTCCAGGTCGACTTGTGTCTTGTGTGTGTATTTACCTTCTTCATAAAATGCGTCTATCTCCACCTCTGCGGCCGGCAACGCACCTGTAGCTCCTCTGGTGCTGCACGGGGCATGACCCCCGACGGCGATGATCACTTACCATCAGGTGACCCGTACACTCGTTTGTCCTCTCCTCTCCATAAAAAAAGAACTATTACATAATAGGTATATAGTAATAATAAATATATTTTTTTAGAAAACATAAAAATTTAAAAGTAGCCGATTATTTTTTAATATTGTGTTACATGTTGAATGATATATTAATACAATTATTTCAATATAAGTTCTCTTTTCAGAGTGAAGAGAAAGAGAAAGAAATGAGAATTGGTCTCCGTGAGAAGTTCATACAGTATTTTAAGAGCAACTTCAATAGACCTACAGGTCAGTGTAAAATTTATTCAAATTATTCTTCTATTGTTTTAAGTAGACTAATCACTAGATAATCACTTAAATATTGTCAATTAATATAAAAAGTCAATAGTGTCAGTCCTACAGGAAGCTACCACCGGCACACTAACTGTATACATATAGTGATTAGTGACACAACACTTCGTTTTTCAGTTTGTAACTAAGAGTCGTATTTAATCTCGTGTATTTTCTTTTTCTCACCTGATGTATGAGAGGATAATTTAATTTAATTTTTAACATTTTTTAAGTATAAATCCATGTAAAAACTAGAAAAATATGTATATTTAAATAAAAACGTATAAAGTTTGTAACGGTTTTAAGCCCTTTCTTCCTCGTCCACGTCTTTTTTATTTTAATATAATATAATATAATATCTAAAAAACATACCTTTTAAAATAATTGTTCCCCAAGTGGGGATCGGAGTGCCAAGATAGCTTATTATTTTTTGTACAACGCCATCTCTGGTACCTTAGTATCATCGGTGGCGTTGTGTTCTAACTAAAACGAAATTCAACTTGAGCTTACTTTTTGTCTTAAATCAAATAAAACTGCCAAGAGATGTCGTTTTTTTTAAATAAAAGTAAGGAGTTTCACTCTGTATTCCGCATACAGCAGGTTAGGTTAAAGCTTTTTTTTACAGTTTTTATGTAACTCTTTATTTTTAAACCTTAATTTTTATTGGTAAAAATACTGGTCAGACTACATCAGAATTATGTGGGCACGACCCATGCCCACTTTGGTAGAAATGGTCTTACGTCCAACTTCTTCCAATTTTCGAGACATTGCATATTGAGTATCGGAATTAAACGCAGCACTCTTAATGGAACAAGGAATTTGAAATGTAATCATTTCCCGGACAAACCAAACCCCTCATTTTTTAAGAAAAAAAAGCCAAAAATTAAACCTGAAAAAAAGGCCTTTACATTAAACTACCACTTTGAAATTAAAACCAGACCCGCTCCATAAAATTTCTATGGATACGCTAATAGTGGGCCTTAAGCCTATAGTCCTTGAGCCAGATAGCAAAGTTTGTCAGTCACTTCCTCTCAAGCAATAACTCGTGAAATGCTTTAAAAAGTTGTATAAGGCATAGTAAACGTCACCTGCCGCTCCGTCCTCGTGGCCCACCCACGGGCCAACCTCTCAATCACATAAAAAATATACATTTCCAATCATTTCCTCCCGACTGAAAATTTGTCAAACGATATTTATTGCAATTATTCGAAAGTGAATAAAAGTCAGCTGGCGGTATACCGTGGTGCATTACACCTCAGCTGGTCACACAAACAAGCAAAAAAAAAATGTAATGACTTTCTTTTACTTAAAAATGTGTCACAGGACAATTTATACACTATTTTGAATAAATAAAACAAATAAATAAAACGTCAGCTGGTTTTATGTTGGTGGAAAACCCGTCCGCTGACGTATTTAAATAAAGGGGGGGGTGGTTCACGCCTGGCTCCTACGCTCCTTTAATTGTATCAGCTCTCCACCTTTGACGATTTTTCCACCACGATATTTGTCGGAAAACTTGGCACATGGACCACTATTCCTGGCGCGTCATGATGGCTAACCTTTTTTTAGCTTCACCCCGTATCAGAGGGAGGCCCATTCCCCACTTTCCGCCATTTTTTGGGGTATTGCGAGTTAAGTGGCGGAATTCAACGCCCGGTGAAGAAAGGAAAATATTAAATATTTCATTTCCGCAAGTGGGAATCGAACCCACAATCTGAAGTATTTACAGTTTCACGCTTGTGCCCCTGGCTAACCTTTTTAAACCTTTTTTATTTAAATAAAAAAACTATAAAACCTGAAGAAAAATAATAAGAAACAAAATTTTCTTTTGAACTATGTGACTATGAAAAAGCATTATCCGATTTACTATGTCTCGAAGGGTTACAGGTAGTTGGGTACCAGGCAACCTACCAAGCAATGTGCATCGTACAGCTAAAACACATCGATCGTTCGATTAGCGTTCGGAGGAATGATTATATTCAAATAATTTTAATGCGACGTCTAACTGGATGATGTGGAACTCCACAACTCAACAATTATGGTTTAGAAAGAATTTTAACATATATTTGTAGGTACTAATATTATAAAGCTGAAAAGTATGTTGGGTTCAAGGTACTAATCTCATGAACTATTGGTCCGAATAGAAAAAAAAATCTTATATCGGGTAGTTTATTTATATAGGAAGGCTACAGGCACGCTAGAGCCCACTGTACTTGCGGTCAGAGTCACCTCTCGCACTAAGAATCTGTCGGGTGTCACACACCGCGAGTAGCCCTTTCCATTAATTCGTAGAGGTGAAGTCGCGGGCAAAGCTAGTATATCAGGAATCATATTTATAAAAATAATGGTATAATGAAAAAACAATTCGGAACATATGAAATATTGGCTGCAAATGACTACTTTATTACCCGCGGCCGAACGTGACCCTCCTTGTACCCTCTCACTCTAAGGCAGAGTTTATATGAACAAGTGCTGTTGTGAATAAGTGCTCGGACAAAATTGACGTTAATAAGTACAATATACTCTTTTGCTTGATCGCGCTTAACCCTGGAACTACTGGCTCGTATTGAAAAGCCTTTTTTTATGTTGTGTTTGCCTTCTACCGAGGAATTATATAGGATATTATATTACATCACGCATGAACAATGGGAGAGGAGTAACAATGATAAATGTTGCAAAAACTAGAGACAGTGATCTTTCGTTGTTTTTTTTGTAAGAAGTCACTAAAAGGGCCCTCCCTGCAAACATTTATTAAAATACAAATACAATGCGGTTTATTAAATAAAATATTTTCATTTCCTCGCTCTGGTACTGAGGCAAAGCGCGGCGTTAAAATCAATGAACACGCAACAGCATCACAATTCGGCAGAAAGTGGAGAAATTAACACTAGGTTCCCTCTACCTTTGCTTTGTCATGTAGGTGGCTACTTTATTAATATATATTGTCAAGTATAATTTTGACAATGTTGTACACCTCGTAGTTGCGGCTGTGCTTCAACTGTCAGTCACTCAATAATAGAAGAGATTTAGAAGTATACTTTTTTTTTTTTTTTTTTTTTTTAAATATATATTGTATATAATAGTTTTTTTAGCTTCAACCTGTATCCCGCACACAGCAGGGTAGACAAAGGGAACCTAGTGTTAAGACACTCCGTTTCCGACTTTTCGCTAATTCTTGAGGCACTGCGAGTTGAATATTTACAAGTTACAACTGTCGCGTCCTCTATGTACTAGCCCTTATCAACACATTAGCTTGAGGTCTGACAACTTCGTAATTAATTGCCTTCGCCCTGTTTTTCTGACTTCCATACGTTACTTTTGTGGAAGAATAATATAATATAGAAATTATAAGAGGCGTATAAGAACGTTGACGTAGCTTGAGAACGAACGGCTTAGTGGCAGTAACAGATTCTTAGATTTTTAAGAGACTTCTTTATTAAATACATAGACACCGATTTCAAGGTACTTAAATGAACAAAGCTAAACAAAAACTAAATTATAGAATACTAGAGGGCGCGCGCGGCTTCGCCCGCTTATTAGGAGTGAATTCTAAAAAAAAACCACGAAACACGTGTTCAATAAAATATTTTTAACAGTATGAATTTAATTTTTCATAAAAATCGGTGGCGATTTAAAGATTTTTCCATACAAACTTTCAACCCCTTATTTGTACCCTTAAGGGGTGAATTTTAAAAAACCATGAAACACGTGTTCAATAAAATGTTTTTAAGAGTCTGAATTTCAAATTTTATAAAAATCGGTGCCGATTTAATAAATTTTCCATACAAACTTTCAACCCCTATTTCATCCCTTTAGGGTTAAAATTTTTCAAAATCCTTTCTTAGTGGATGTCCAGAATATGAAAATAAACATCTGCCCAAATTTCACGTTTCTACCATCAGC
>DWQW01002412.1:0-27093 GCA_018249695.1 Heliconius erato demophoon | reverse complement strand
TTCTGGATATTAGCTCGGGGAAATAGAAAGACAGAAAGAGATAAAATTATTAATAATGTAGCTGGTTTTGTTTAGTTTTTTTATTAATATTTTACTATGGTTACGTTTACTTATATTTTTTTTATTTTAATTAGTTACATATTTTCAAAAACAATTTCATAAATATATCTAATAAGCATTCGTAAAGTTTAAGCGGGCGAAGCCGCGTCCGGGTCCGCTAGTATTTAGTATAAAATAATATGTTTACATCTCAATAAAATATATCTATTTAGCGATCCAAACACGCCTTCGCTCCCTTAAATTTATCAAAGCTGTAGCCAAATTATACATAAATTGTAGAATATGTCATTCAGATGTGTAAGCTATATATGATAGGTACCTCAAAAGTTACATCTATAATAGATTCAGTAGCGTTTACTTTTATAATATTAGTCAGATATAGCTCGTCTCTAAATCGTCTCCAAATATGAATGAGTGGTCGGTCGGCACTCGGGGGTCGCAACGACGACTCATATTGATTTTTTATGTTCAACCTTTTTATTTGTAACTTTCACCGAGGGGGACTCACCCGAGCGGGGGAGTTCCCCGTGTCTTCTGTCCTTTTCCCTTTCACCCTCCACCCTGTATTGCTATCTAGCTTGCACACCAGTGGAAAGTTATTTAATTACAATATTACTCTTAGGTTCGCTAAGGTCTTTTTTGGAGTATTTATTTGGTTCAGGATTCAGGATTTGTATTTATTATTAGATCCTGGTAGCGCAGAGGGACAGCGACTGTAAGCGCGGTGCTTTTCGGTTTGATATACACAGAGGGAAATAAATTCCTCTAGAAAGACAAATCGCGAGTTCTTCAACTCATCCTTCATTGTCTCCAATTTAAATGAACAATAAAGGACGGCGACACGTCGTATCGCCAACGATTTACCTTCCCTATCCTATGATGCATAAAAAACAAAAAATAAAAAATAAATATTAATATTTTAATAATTAAAAAAACAAAGAATATAACATGTTAGATTTTCCCAATCTCAATGGCAACCTTCATTAATTCAGCGTATATCTCATTGCGTGATTTTTATTATGACTAATCTTGCAACTAATTATTTGACGTGACGGCGAATCGGCGAAGTAAAAAAAGTACGAATTGAATTAGATAACCTTATAAACATATGGTATGTGGCGAGCATTAGGGGAGGCCTGTGTCTAGCAGTGGACTTCGAAAGGCTGATGGATGGATGGATGATGGATGATAAACATATGTACATCTAATTTGACACAGTCTTAACACTAAGTTCCCCGGGCTACCTTTCTATATACCGGGATACAGCTTAAAAACGAGCAACATCATATCCTTTCATCATATTCTGGAACCATTCTGTCAAAGTAGTCAAACCGGAGCACGCTTGTGATCCCTTTCACAGTGACAGTACATTGTGTATTTCTTCATTTAGGATCCGATTAGCCAAATTAAATATTTTGGTTTAGTGTCGCGTACTTAAAATTATACATAAACAATCTAGCGGGTGACGTTCAAAACACATGTTTCAGGGTAAGTGACAATCAAACACAGAAATGTTGTTTTTACAGTCGGTTTTTACGCCCTTAAATTGAGCTCTCAACCCCGGATGCCCCGAGTGAAAATCAAACAACCCATCACCCGTCCTGTGTACGGTCAGACGCTGTGTAAAACAAAACAATTCATTACCTCGCTTGGAAATCAAGCCCACGACCGTCGCGTTCATAATCACCGACGGCCTCTTAAAATTTATAAATTATTACTTTATAAATATAATTTTTATTTTCTTTTATTTTCAGATTACCAAACTAATCAATACAACGCTACGAAGTTCCAGTATTCTAAAAATACAATCTAGTCTAAAGTTTCTACTTGAATTTAGTGTATTTCGTACTTATTAACTTAGCAAATATTATTATCTGTGATACAAACCTTTTTGGTGGACTGTACTCGTGCAATTTACGGACGGACTGAATCGTATCGGCCAAAGACTTAGTGATGTACCTATATTAATATTTATTGTTAGACTATTTAACTACAATTACGTTTGATGGCAACATGGCGCTCCCTCCGCAACAGTTCTGTGTCCGGTGGAACTCCTACCACACTAATTTGCAGGTGAAATGCAGTCTTGTTTTTATATTTTAAAATGTTTATAAAAACGAATTTTTACTAAAAAAAAATATTTACATTGTTGTTATTGTCCTTGCACTCTTTATTCTGATAAAGGGGCGGCTACTATCACATCAGGCACTGTTATAATGGTTGATCGCATCATCATCTCGTTCCAGGCGGTGTTTCCCCGTCTACTACTCACGGAGCAGTTCGCGGACGTGACGCTGGCGTGTGAGGCGCGGCAACTGCGGTGTCACAAGCTAGTGCTGTCCGCTTGCTCCGCCTACTTGGAGAGGCTATTGTTGCAGAACCCTTGTGACCATCCTATTGTGTTGATGAGGGACATGAGGTAGGATTTTTGGTGTTTATAAATCTAGGATAGACAAAATATAGTATCAAGATATAGTATTCTCTTTTTTTTATTATTTAAGAAATGCATTATGTTACACAAAAATTTTTACAATATTCTTATGTAATTGTAACAAGTTGTAAAATTTTTAGTTAATTTAGATGAGGCAATAAAGAGAAGAGAGAGAATTTTTTAAGTAACATATGTATCATCCAAAATTCTTCAACAATTTATCAATAGTATTTATGATTATATTCAAAAGAATATAAAGTTAAAGGAGACGGAAAATTGTGGGCCCAAATTTAAAGTGTTTTATATGGTCAATAAATTTGTACTTTTTTAAATTAAAGTATGTCAAAAATCAACACAATTGGCTATCTGGTAGTAGAGAAAAATAATAAAAAAATGTTTTAATTTTTTAATCGATGCATATAATCCATTATATTAATGGAAAAATAAAATATTTGTTAATTATAATTAAGTCTAATTATTATTTTAACATTTATTTGTGGCATATAATTACAGTATAAATAAACAAAATGTCAATTGATTACTGTAAAAACAAAAAGAAATCCATTTTGAATCGATTAAAAGCTATCATATTTAATGTCTTTTGCATTTTTTGCTTCACTCGTTTCGTTCGTTTCGATGTGTTTTGTGTGTTTTCTCCTTCTTTTCCTACTTTGTACGACCAGTTCTTCCCCAGTGGTCTATAGTTAGTGGTTATACCACACTTTTACTAAATCTATAATAACTTTTACTTTACGTTCTGGACCCAAGAATAAATGAAATCGTTTGTCTCCTTTTAATAGTTATATTCTTATAAAATAAATATTTTATTTGACACAGGTTTAGTGAAATGCAAGCGCTAGTGGACTTTATGTATAAGGGCGAAGTGAACGTAACGCAAGAGGAGCTTCCCAGCTTGTTGAAGTCCGCTGAAGCTCTGCAAATAAGAGGTAAATTTTAATTTAGTTTAATATTTCATGTTATAATATAATTTCTAATATAGTTTATAGCCGTGTGATCCCGGCTTAGAATAGGATCACCCTGGTACTGGTGGTGTCGTAAGAGGCGACTAAAGTACGTGTGGTAGAGTCACGTCGCCAGCAATGGCAACACGCATGGGCAGACTCGACCAGATCATTACCACCCCCGGCATTTAAAACCGGCGTTAAGTAGTGGCTTTATGCCACTGCGTTTCGCATCAGGTAATGCCGGGCTCCGGAGCCCAACCCCCACCCCTCCCTGGAATATGATAACAGCACTTAAAGACATACTACCCCAGGAGGGTACCAGCTCTTCCGGTGCTGGAGAATCCCTCCCTGAGTCTTAAAACTCAGGCCGCCCTTCGAATTCTGGGGAGGGCACAGTACCGCGCAATAGACAGGGCAAACGCGACGTACGCTCCACGGCAACCCCTTCCACGCTTAACGTGGACTTTTGCAATATCAGGGGTCTACATTCCAACCGTCCGAATGCCGTCCACCACCATCTCGAGACGGCACGGCCGGCGTTGTTATTCCTGACGGAGACTCAAATTGCCCGACTGAGCGACACAGCCTATCTCCAATACCCCGGCTACAAAATAGAACATAATTTTATACCTCATGCCGGGGTCGCTGTGTTCGTAAGGGAGGACCTAAGTTTCCGTCGTCTTGCCCATTTTGAAGGTCGGGACCTGTCTACCATCTGGCTCCGTGTTCACTCGGACGATCGTGGTCCGAGTCAACACGAGTCTGCGCATGCCTTTACAGGTCCCACAGTGGTAATGCAGAAACGGATCGGCTCATGGAGCACATTCAATCGGCTATCGACGATATGCTCTCACAGATCCCCTCCGCTGAGGTCGTGATACTTGGCGATTTTAATGCGCACAATGCCAGTTGGCTTGGATCACGCACCACCGACCACGCGGGGAGGGCTGCATTTGACCTTGCTATGGCGAACGGATTGTCCCAATTGGTTGAGTCGCCTACGCGACTCTCGGACGTGGACAACCACAATGCCTCTTTATTGGACCTTCTGCTGACTTCACATCCGGAACAGTAGCAGGTTTTCGTCGATGCTCCTTTGGGGTCTTCTGACCACTGCCTGGTACGGAGTGTCGTGCCCATTAAGCGCGGCAGCTGCACATCACCCGCTACTCGTCGCGTCTGGCACTACAAGTCAGCAGATTGGGATGGGATGCGTACATTTTACTCATCTTATCCCTGGGGGCCGGTTTGCTTCTCTTCTGATGATCTTAGTACCTGTGCCGCTGCTGTTGCCGACGTGGTTCTACAGGGCATGGAACTTTATATTCCTAGCACTGTAGTGCCAATCGGTGGCAAGTCACAGCCTTGGTTTGATACATCTTGCAAGCTTGCTGCCTCTAGCAAACGTGAGGCATATCATATCTGGGCTGAGGCACTGGTTACTAAGGATCCGGAGTTGAAAACCTCAAAAAGGAAGTATAATCGAGCCTCTAGGTCCTTTAAGCGGCAAATTGTCCGAGCATATCGCCAAAATTGGCGAGAAGCTTGAGAGCTACCCGTTCGGAACTCATCAGTTCTGGGCGCTCTCAAAGGCGGCACTTGGCAATTTTAGCCAGCCTTCGCTTCCGCCATTACGCACGGGAAATGACATCTTGGTTCACACGGCAAAAGAGAAAGCCGAACTCCAGGGCGCTCTCTTAGCCTCAAACTCGACTTTGGATGACCAAGGAACAACGCCGCCGATCATCCCGCGGTGCCAGAGCTCAATGCCTGAGGTTAAGTTTAACCAAACAGCTGTTAGGCGAGCTCTGTCCTCTTTGGACATCCACAAGTCGAGCGGGCCAGATGGCATCTCTCCCTTAGTGCTCCGTTCCTGTGCTCCTGAGCTGACACCAGTGCTAACGCGTTTGTTTCGGCACTCTTACTCAGTCGGCGTTGTCCCAGACTCATGGAAGAGCACTCTTATCCACCCGATCCCAAAGAAAGGCGATGGTTCCGATCCATCTAACTACAGGCCTATTGCTATCACCTCCCTGCTCTCAAAAGTCATGGAGAGCATTATCAATAGCCAGCTCTTGGTTTATGTAGAAGATCACCGATTGATTAATGACCGACAATATGGCTTCCGCCATGGTCGCTCAACCGCTGATCTTCTGGTTTACCTAACCCATCGCTGGGCTGCGGCTATTGAAAGCAAGGGAGAGGGCCTTGCAGTTAGTTTGGACATGGCGAAGGTGTTTGATCGAGTGTGGCATGAGGCGCTCCTGGCTAAACTTCCATCCTATGGGCTTCCCGAGAATTTATGCAAGTGGATCGCCAGCTTTCTCACTGGGCGCAGCATCAAGGTCGCTGTATACGGTTTTTGCTCTAAACATATGCCCGTGAACGCTGGCGTTCCCCAAGGCTGCGTGCTGTCCCCTACGCTGTTTCTTCTGCATATCAATGACATGTTAGAGGATTCTAGCATTCATTGCTAAGCAAATGATAGCACGGTGGACGCTGTTTACTCCGGCCGAGCAAGTCTTTCTCGGGAAAACGCTGAACAGTGCCGAAATAAACTTGTGTTTTCCGTTGAGGCATCCCTCAACAATATCTCCTCATGGGGTGAAAGAACCTAGTTCAGTTTAACCCCCTGAAGACACAAGTTTGCGCGTTAACCACAAAAAAAATCCCATTTATCGTATCACCAGTCTTTCAGAACATTCCCCTTACAGCCGCGCCCAGTATCAGTACTTTGGGCCTCAATGTTTCGAGTGACTGCCAGTATCGCGATCATTTGGAAAGCAAGGCCAAGTTGGCCTCGAAGAAACTGGGGGTCATCAACAGAGCGAGACGGTACTTCACGCCAAAACACCTATTGGCCATATATAGGGCCCAGGTTATCATATGGAGTACTTGAACCATTTGATCGCATACAACGTAGAGCCATTCGAATCATTGGGGACCCAATAATCTGTGAAAGGCTTGATACTTTGGCTTTGCGTAGAGACGTCTCCTCGCTGTGCGTTCTCTATCGCATTTATCATGGGGAGTGTTCTGAAGAACTGTTTGACCTGTTACCTGCCGCCGAATTTTCTAACCGCACAGTACGTCATAAGCTGAAATATCATCCACTACTGTGCGGTTTCGTAGGAACTTCCTTCCACGCACCACAGAACTGTGGAATGGCCTACCCGCGGCAGTGTTTCCAGATCGATATGACATGGGTACCTTCAAAAAGCGCGTCTATCTCCACCTTAAAGGCCGGCAACGCACCTGTAGCTCCTCTGGTGTTGCACGGGGCCGTGGGCGGCGGTTATCACTTACCTCAGGTGACCCGAACGCTCGTTTGCCTTGTCCTTTTCCATAAAAAAAAAAAAAATAGCTTCACGCTGTATGCCAGAATAGGCAGCGGAAACAACAAGTTTCCTGCCAATGCTCGATTTTCAAGACTTTTCGGTAGCAAAACTCAACTCACTCTTTGTTATTAATATAATGAGAGCGAGGAAATTTCCATTATAAGATTAGAAATTCGCTATAAGTAATATAATGTGTAACATTTATAATTTAGCACGATTCGTTACTATTGCAACAGGGCTGTGCTCGGGCGAGGCGGGCGGCGCGGGGGGCGCGGGCGCGGGCGGCGAGGCGCGCGACTTCGCGCTGGCCAGCGACGCGCTGCTCGCGGGCGCGCGGCGCGGCGGCGGTGAGTGCGCTTGGAAATTATTATAAATGGCGTTAAATCTTTTATAGAAAAAAATCTAAAGATATACTAATTCTATGAAAGATTAATTTTCTGCGTTAAGAGTCAATTGACAATCTGTAACATTAATGATATTACTATTTTTATTTTTTTTTTTTTCATGAATATCCTTTGGGCATTGCTTGTTGCATCCACGACTGGCCCGCCACGACTGGCCTCAAATTATATTATCTCTATATATAATAGATAGTAAAAAATAGATAGTAATTTTGACTGAAATACATAGAGGGACACTTAAAAAGAATAATAGAAAGCAAAAATATATTTTTTTCAATTTCTTGTGTAAAGAAATCAAAGACCTCGAGGCTTTTACAGAACTTATATTTCTTCCAGAGTTAAATACTGTTAAGCTTGTACAATGTCTATCTTAAATTCTAATACAATATTTCATTCCAGAGATTCTCTTTATTCTTCCGCTCCAAGTCTAAAAGTATATCTAATTATTATAAAATATTATTATATAGTTATTATAATTTTCCGACTACATAAAGCGTCATTTTTTATTAATGTTCTCCCGTGACAGTTCTATATTATTTCCTTTTAAATATCTTTTTATTCAACAAAGAGGTTGATTTACATTTTTATAATAAATTATTGCGAATATTAAAACTAATTAATATAAAATCATTACACTTGTCTGTCTGTCTGTCGATATGTATGGTCACATTTTTCTCTGAAAGTACCGATTTACTTAATAGTTTCACCAATTGATTTGTTTTAATTCAACAATTAAAGTTTGATTCATCGAAATCGGTTCATTAAAAAAAAGTTATCGTCATTTGAATGAACTCAAGGTATTAGTTTGCCTGCGAATATTATATAGCAATCGCGCTGGTAAGATTCTTGGTTAAAGAATGACATTCGAAACGTCTTGGTTATATAACTGTTGATAAAAATATATATTTTTGAATTTTAATTTTTAATTTGAATACAATATTATATAGAATAAAGTAAACAAAATTGAATTGTTAGTGGAGATTACCTTCGTAAATTATAACAGTTAAGTTTAAGTCGTAATTAATTCAACATAGAAATAAACGCCGATTTGATCTTTAAAGAAATGTTAAGTAAATTCTTCGGTTCGTTTGTTCGTTTGAAATAAATCTATATAAAAATGCCTAAAAACATCCTTTCTACGTGTACTCTGTAATAACTACATATTTACCAATTGTACATTTAGCTAATAAATAATATATGTAACTAATTTAAAAACTGTCCAGGAATTAATATGCAATTATTACAGTTGTTTTACAAAGAATATTATGAATCCTTCGAATCAATAATTTAACATTAAAGGTAGTTTCTGAAAGAGTAAATTAAATTATTCACAGACATCAGCACATTTAATAGTTTTAGAATTATGATGAGACGCACATTACACAGGTAAAAAGAGCATAATGTTACAAAAATATATACGTGTATTAAATAATTCACTTTACGTATATTTTATAAATATCAAATATCAACAATGGTCGTATTTTTTAATTCAATACAATCCAAAATTCTTATAGAAATTACTATAATGTAGTAAAAAAATCATATTAGAATAGTAGAGATTAAAGTAATAAAAAATCATAATAGAAGTCATTATAATTGTCAATCAATTTTAAAATTAAATCAATAATCATGTACTTAAAGCGGGCGAAGCCGCAGGCGGGCCGCTAGTAGCTAATAAAATAACTAGTTCTGGTTTCAAGTACTGTACTGACATATTTTAATAAGACATTATTGTTATTAGCACAACAACAACAAGAACATAACCAATCACAACAACAGCAACATAAACAACAAAACACAACAAACGGCCCTAAGAAACGTAAATCCGAGGAGCGGGACAAGGAAGTGAAGGAGGAGACCGTGGAGGAGGACGGGCTCTACTACGGCGAGCTGGAGAACGACCACGTGGACTACAACGAGGTGACACTAGACACTAGATATTACTCTACCAATTTGAATTACTGTCGTGTCTTAATAATATATCATTTTAAAGACTATATTTATTCATTAACACTGAAATTTCAGCTTGCGGGTTCAATTAAACCGTTATTTTGTAACAATATTGTGAATGGAAATGTTCTAAAACGTAATGGTGAAAACTGTCAAATCATATAAATCGGTAAAGCTGAAATCGGTGAAATAAAAATATTGAATGATTCATTCCCCCGAGTGGGAATTAAACCCACAACCGTCGCGTCCCTTAAGACTTGAAATATATTTGTTAATGATATTGTCGTGTTAATAATAATAGACCCATTTGATATAATAACAATTATATCAAATGGGTCTTGTTAAAAATAATAATTAAATGGGTTCCGACAATTAATCCTTCTATTTTTGCCAAAAAAATGATTTATTTATTTCTATATAAATTGTAAAATTATTTCAATTATGTAATTCTTTATAATATTGAAGAATTCTTGACATTTTTTTAGGATTGTTTTTTTTATGTAGTTATCATGTAGTTGGTTTTTGTAAAATAATAACATTAGTTATGGTGCGTTGGGTTATGTTGAGACGATCAACGTGTAACCTAAAGCTTTCCTCGGTAAATGGTCTATCCAACAAAAAAATAATTTTGATCCAAGTTGTAAATTAAATCTTCAAGTTCAAATCTTTAAGATACGCAGAGGGCGGAGGGGGCCATTAAGGACTAGTTGAACTCGCAAGAGTAAACTGCATTCTTGTATTTCCACCAACAAAAAGTAGGGCAGAGACATTTGAAATGAAGTCGTTCAGTTATATAGAGCAAAGCGAAGTTATTACAAAATACAAAACTCTTTGTTGGTAGAATTGATAAGCCTTTCCATCGAAGCATTACCCGCTCCTTTTGCTTTTCTGGTGGAAACTTGACTTTAAGAAAAGAAAATACTTTTAGAAAACGTATAAATTTTTTAACGTTTGAATTTGAATATGTGTCTCTTGAAAACCGTCCAAGCGCTCTGACTACTAAGCCTTACGCTCACATACTTAGGTAAATACTTGATGGTCTTCAAGAGGCGGGCGACTCCTCACCTTCAAGTTTTTAAACAGTTTCCAAAAAAATATTACTCTATTTTAGTTACGAATCTTATGATTAAAATTACTAAATAAAATTCCAGGATGAAGAATCAGGCAAACCCGGCAGCAGCTTAGGACAAACTTCAGGTAAGTTTTAATTTATTTAAAAAAAAACCCTTTTTATAAAAGATATATTTTTTTAATTTTCAATATCAATATTTATTTGCAACGTGACTGTTTGTAACTTGCATAAATATTTCTTTTATTGATTTTTTTTATTGAAATTTTCGCGTATTTCAATGTGAAACGAAGATCGTATTGTGAAGGAACATATTAAAATGAATGTCTGTAAGGTAGGCCGATTTTACATAATATACATATTATAAATAAAACAATTTAAATTATCAAAAATATTTCGCTTTTTAGTAGAAATTGAACCATGAATGTTTAAAGTAGTTTATTTTTTAAAAAATGTATTTAAAATATGGTATATCTTACAGACATGTCATTTGTCGACTGTGTTTTTGAAGCATTCATGGTTCACAAATGATTATTTTCACTTTCTTGTCATTTTTTGTTAAATTACAGGTCGAAATCCATATATACGGGTGAAACCAGAAAGCGAGCTATTTTTCCACAATAAATTACAAAATCTCGCCAATTCCGATTATATGAATAGATTAGCAAAAATGAATTCAAATGAAATACAAAAGGAATTTACTAAGTATGGCATAACCAATATGGACGACTTCCAAAAAACGGAAAACGATTATTACAAATCGTGGTTAGAACAAAACGGCGAATTAGAAGTTTCTTTATTGAAATCAACTAAAAAAGTACCAAATAAAAAGTTAGATGGTCAAAAATCTGAAATAGAATTGATTTCTAAAGGCGAAAAGAGTGATAAAATAGATAAAGTTATAAAAAAGCGTGGTCGGCCACCATTATTTAAGGACAGAACGGTAGATCTATCGGATACAGCGTTAAAAGCCGACTTGGAGCAGTTCTTAGCTGGTGCAGAAGTCAGTACTTCGGGGCTATCCCGACAGGAACTGGAGAGGGCCATGATGGGGAAATTTAATCCGAATAGGAGGTACTCTAATGAGGCTATGTGGGCAGCTTTGATGGATGTTAAACGAGGCGGGAGTATATATAGGTTAGTAGAACATCTTACTAATATTATAAATGTGAAAGTTTATGTATTATGGATGTTGTTACACTTTACGCAAAAACTAAAGAACGGATAAAGATTACATCTTTAATCGGTTAATTAACGGTAATATAGCGGTAACGGTATATAGCGGAAATATACGGTAATATAGCTTACACTTCAGAAAAACACATAGGCTACAATATAACAATAAATTAGAGCGGGCGAAGCCGCGTTTGAGTCGCTACAACTTCATATACATATAAGCATAAATACATTAGCAAGGTAGATAGAGGTAATCTAGTATCAAGATATTCAATCCTCTGCTTTTCGCCCAAATTTGAGATACAACTGGGTCAGTAGCGGAACTCACCGCCTTACATTAGCTTGCGGATGGATAGAAATAGTTCAGTCCCCTAATTGGATTTCGAACTCATAACCATCGCGTGTATTGTCCGATGTTGTTCCACTATGATGGTTATATATGAAAATCATCATGGGCGTAGGAAGGAAGAGTCCGTGCCCACTTTAAAAAATAACACACAAAAGGATCAATTTGTAACTAAAATCAAGCCGATCCCGAACATATCGTGAGATACACGCCAAGTGATATTATATATATAGTGGACTAGAAATATATTAAAATTGAATTATTATAAAGTTATATGTATATAGCTAAATCTTATCATGCCTTATTTTAGATTTATTTTAATATTGTGTTTTCTAAGTTTTTTTAAATTTAGAATATCTATCATTCTATTCGTTAACAGTAAAATTTCAATTATGTATTATATATTAACAAATTTTAAAAGTAATCATTAATTTCTAGAGCGGCCCAAACACACAAAGTACCAAGAAAATCCCTGAGAAACTGGATGAAGAGATGCCACATCAAATCATCATTTCCAATGCCCCAACAATTGAAACAATTTGTGGAAAACAGCAAGAAACAAAGAGATCAGAATGTGGAAAAACCAACCTTCGAGCAGGAACAGGAAATAGATTTTGGAAAACATTTTCTAAGTTGCAACCAAATATCCAGTGAAGATGAAAAAATAGAGCCCAATGACGTTCTCAATATGTCATTACATCAGTAGTTGGCGGGAAATTTCTGAATTTTTGGAATTATAATTATATATTTTTTTTTAATTAACCGATTTTTCGTAGAACATATTTAAAATATATCTGCTATTTTCTAAATGAAATAAAAGTCAGTAAATTTTAAATCCAACTTAATTTGGAAGTAAAATAAAAACTTTTTATAGTTTAAAACGATATATCATTACATATGTAAATATGGCGAAAAAAATTTTTTTTTGATTGACCAGTTTTTTTGTAGAATTTTTTTTTAAATATATCCTTTTTTGTATTAAAATAGTCAATTTACAGTAAAGTACACCCATTATTTATAAATTAATATTTGTATAATATGTACTTAATTTGAATAAAAAAAGTATTGCAATATATAATAGTAACATTATTAAAAAAAACAACAAAGTATTAATTTATCTAAAAACTATCTTTACTGCCAAAGAATATTCAAAGAGAAAAAATAATTATTTGAAATAAATATTATATTTTATTTTAATAACAATTTCACGCAATATAATTTCCAAAGATTAGTTTTTTTTATTTTACATTTTTCAAGTGTTAAGTTTAATGGCGCCATTATTTATCTTAAAATAAAAAAATAAATTATATATTAATATACAATAATCAATTAATTTATAGTTATAATCGAAAAATTTTTACTTAATTAGTATTTTTACTGAATAATTCTGTTAAGTTTCTCAGTTAGTGTTGCCAGATTAAAGAAAAATTACAGTTTTGGTGGAAAAATTACACTTGGAATTTTCTTTGTTTTATTTATTGTTACTTTTAAGTAATTTTATAAACATTAGTTAATATTATAGAATTATTGCGAAATTGGCCTTTTGAAAATTCGTGTGCTTGAGGACTACGTCCGCTAAATAAAAGACTTTATTATGAAATTTTAGCGTAATATTATATAAGTAAGTTACATTTATATTGTGATTGCAGTTTTATAATGAAATCAAAAAAAAAATCTTTTGGATCCAAAGTTAAGATGACAAATGTGTCATATTTATAATATAGATAATAAAGTTAAAAGTGTTTTATTCTTTTTTATATAAACTGCTGTCACGTTTACATTATATTATTGTATGCTTAATTGTCGTAAGAGTAATTTATTTGTAATTTAAAATTGTACTTAATTGATTGCTTAGAAGCATCGTAGGTTTTTTTAAAGTAGTTTCAGTGTAGGACTGGAAGTGTCGGATTTAAAATATTTTGCAGTTTTTATATGTATTTATGATTTATAGAAGAAAAAATAATATAAAGTCATAATAAACAAAAAATTATGTCAAGCATTAACATTTGAAAGGAAAGATATGTGGTTTATCGAAAAAAAACAAAACAAAATTATATTTTATCTCTGTAACATTCATCATCCATTCATGAGCTGATAATTTTCAATCTTAAAAATTTCGGACCACAATGGAATTAATCAGATGGCAGAGGGAACCTGGGAACCTAGTGTTAAGACACTACGTTTGCATTGGGACAATTCAGTTTCCCACTTTCCGTTGAATTCTGAGGCATTGCGTGTTGAGTGGCGGAAATCAACGCAGCGCTTAGATTTTGACTGAGGTAGACCACTCAATTGGTACATATATTTTAAATTCGACACACAACAAAGGCCTAATAACTAACAGTACGTTCCTAAACTATTAAAGATTTTCACTTGAATTGTTTATTTGGAAGTTGCTTTGGTTAGTCTTTTCTTCCCGAGTTGCGTGTGATGGTTTTTACATAAAACCCAACAATTTTTTTATTTTTATATAAAATATCTCCTACATATTCTAGAAAACCTAGATATTCTGAACCTAAAAGCCTTTTTGGAATAATCTTATTCTTTCGTGATTATCCTGCGGGATGTAAAGAAAAAGGAAGAAGGAATACATTTAAAATGTAAAACACTCCGACACCTAAACTCTAAAAAGTAAACAAGCAGCTAGAAAAGAACTGGTAATCTTTAAATTACTATACAAATTTACTTAAGTTGTTCTTCTTGTAACCTTTTAAAAAAATCTAAATCGGTTGGACGGATAGACAAACGCCTCGAAACTTCTCTTCTCTTTTCATCGGGAGTAAAAAAATATATAAGTTATTCATATGTAAGTTTTGTTGAAACTATTCAATTAGATAGTAGCTTTCAACTGTGCTTTATATTCTTGTATTTTCTGGAGATCGATAAAAATATGAATGACAGAGGAGCTGCGTCTTTGTAAACATCACGATGTCATTCTACTTAAGGAAATAATTTAATATCAAAAAATATTTCTCTAAAATGATTTAATATTAAATTCGATAATTAACCTGAAATATAAAACTCTGTTATATTACTTTAATATAAGAATTTAAAATAAATGAAATAAAAACGTACTTAAAAATGTCCTTAAAAATATTAGTTAACGTTAAATATTTCCAGTCAAATTTATATAGTAAAAAACATCACACGCAACTATAATCCATAAAGTGCCTATTAGTGTAAAGATATACATAATTTAGTATAAGCTAATGTCTACAATATAATGTCTAAATAAATTACATAAATACACTACGGTCGACAAGTCGTGGCCGCTCTGAAGTTAGCTGTAGAAGGCTGCATTTTTTCTTACGGCCATATTTCAAGTGCGTGTCAACAATATTTAAAAGTTCAGATAACGTACTTCAGGCCGGCCACGACTCGTCGACCCTACTGTATGTAGGTGTATCGGTGTTGTTCTCAGTATTATGTTCTATTTGGATTATGTTCCAGTATTTATATATTATGTTGTATCTCGGTGTTGCCAGTTTAAATGTTTTCGTTTTTTAATTTAGAAACTTTTTATGAAAAAAAATGTATTGAAAGTGCGACTGCTATTGTGTTTATAATATATAACAATTTAACGCAAAGTTGATAATATTTGCTGATATAAATATTATTTTTCAATTTTTAAGTTGTTTTTGTTTATTGTGGTAACTAAAGTTATATTATCGGCCATAGTAGACAAGCAAATGATAGAATACGATACGTCCACACTTTATTTTTAATTAATTCTTATAACTAATTTTAAATTACTCTATTTTAATATAGTTGAAATATATCCTACTACTAATGTACAATTTAAAAATATTAAAATGGATTAATGTTTTAGTCAGGCTTTTTAGGCATGGCCAAGCAAGTACACCATTTTAAACAGGCGGGGAAAAACGAAAATCTTAATTTTATATACAAAATTGCTATTATAAAGTTTAATTTTAAAACCTGTCAGTCTGTAGTTTTATCAACTTTGCGTTAAATTTTTCAGATAATATAGTAGATGTTTGACCGCGCGTAACGTACTTACTGTCCGCCCGACTTTATTATATATTATAATGAATAGATCATTGTATCAGTTCTATATTGAGGTTTATTAAATAAATATATACATTAAATACGAGTTTTACTAAAAAAAGATAAATAAAACAAATGTCAAACATATTGCGTTGCTTAAAAAAATCGAGCGGCTTTTCCTCGCTTTTTACACCCCTCCCCTCCTGTAGGAAGCCAGGAAAAGGAACGCCCCTCTCCTCGACACCTCCACAAGAGCCAGTTAGCACAGATCTAAGGGCCGTTTCTTTTCCTTGCTTGTTGCAGGCGCGTGCGCCGCGCTCGGGCTCGCGCGCGTGGTGGCGCGCCCGCGCCTCGTGGGGCGCCGCCCGCGCGCCGTCGTCGACATCGAGACCGACGTGTTCCAGGAGAAGGCCTACAAGCAGTACTCCTCGCAGCACCTCAGGGACGCTCTCATAGCCGTCAAGAAGGGCTACAGTGTATACGCGGCGTCGAACAAGTACGGGGTGCCGAGGAAAACGTTGAGAAATTGGATGGAGAAGTATGATATTAAGAGTCAATTTTCTAAAGGGCGTCGAGGAACGAGGCAGCAGATCTTGGACCCCTTAGACCTGATGACGGAAGCGCACTCGGAACGTTTCGAGGGCAGCTTGTAGTGTAAATAATGCGGTAACTGTCATTGAAACAGACATAGGACCAAAGATATGCCAAATAGTTTATCATTTTATTTATTAAAAAAAATCTGTTAAATGTTTTCAAATGAAACACTTTTATTCGAATATTTTTTTAAAGCACCAAAGCGATGTACAATCAGTTGCAGGGAATGAGATTACTTTTCAGTCATTAGAGATAATAAAATTTTACAAACTAAATGAGAGTACCTTTTTAGAACGCGCATGAATAGTTTCTAAGCGTAAAATTCTAAGTGTAGAATAACACTTTAAAAATGTTAAAAATAAATAAAAGTAATTGAAATAATGAAACTACTTTAAATACTTGTCTATTAATTAGGTACCCATATTGAAACATGTCCCCTCTAGTTATGTGTGCAAACGCATATATCAAACACTACTAAACCAATTTTAAGGAAAATAGTGTAATCTTGATAATATTTATTTTCCAAGAAATTTCCAGGTAAATATCCCACAGGTTTGTCCACAAATTTCTCGGTAACTCGAAATGTTTGGAAATGTGAAAATAATATTGATAAAGATTTATTTTAATTTTACTCTTCTAATGTCTCTAATAGAAGTCTGCTTTTACTCATAAATTATATGAATATTATAGTTTTGTACTTAAATGATTTTACTATGAATAATAAAAGTAAAAAAAATAAAGTGACAGTTACCTAGTTTTATAGTAAAGTAATTTAAGTTGAGCAATAATCAACATGCAATTATCTCGTTGTTGATTCTATTTACTCAACTGTCGAATATTTTTTAATTAATTTTTACCAGACTAAATAATATTTAAGTATAGCTGCCAGCATTATAAACAAGGACGACATGTTTGTTATGTAATAATGGCACACACAATGTCACTCGATAGGAACGCGGCAACGTGTGACTACGAATGGCAGTTCTAAGTTCCTTCTTTTTACCGATCCCGCTACATGCGGGATGCAGCGTGAAGGTAGAAAACAAATCTACCTACCGTTGCATGTCGATTAATGTTCAAAGAAATTAATGAATAGAAAATAAATAATAGTACTTAAATAAACTACTTAATTTACCAAAAATATTTTTACTTTTGTAATAAAATATTTGAGGCTTCAGTATTTGTGATGAATAAATAATTGATAATTAAAAACCCCGGCACAAAAAGCTTTGAAAAGTAAACAAACAAGTAGAGAACTGAATATATTTTCTTAAATAATGGCCTACAACTCTCCTCGGGAGCTCCTTCTCCTCTCCACCGACACACAGACATACGTCGAACTTATAAGACCTATCTTTTCGTAGGGGCTTAACAATATTTTATTTAACCTGTGCCAATGCATATTCATTTTTTTGAATAAAAAAATATTTATTTTTAAAATTTTACTTTCCGAAGGTTTTGAAAAGAATATAAATAATAAAACTATTGTTAAATATGATATTTTTTTAGTGATAAATTTAATAATTATATAAAACTTCTAGTCTAGTACCTACTCGTTGTTTTAAGTAACATTGTGTCAAAATAATTAATTATTTATTTGTTATAATTATAGGTTATATTTTATTTCGTAGGCGCATTTCTAGTATGAGCTAAAAAAGAGTGGTTCGTCACTGCACTATGTATATTTAAAAGGACACATTTTTTATATATAAGAATGTATAGTGTAATTTTCGTATGTGACAATGTTATTTTTAAAAAAGTACCTATAATGAGGTACTTGATTTTATTTTAAAATAATATTTATAATTTTTTATGGTCAAATATTTGGTACTGTTTTAATATAAAAAAACCTGCTTATATTTTATTCACGAAAAAAATAGGTTTATAAAAAGTATCAAGACACCCTGTCACCCACTTTCCGCCGAATTTTTCGACGCATTGCATGTCGAGTAGCGGAACCAACGCCGGGTTTATTAACGCCTTGGTGCCAGAACGAAAACATGAAAACACTAATAAATAATAATTCATTCCCTCGAGTGGGCATCGAACCCACAAACATGCGTGCATCGCGATGGCCTCTAAAAAGTTTAAAAAGCTAAATTACCCGTTATCTATGTTTATCTGTATTTTATAAAATCAAGTACCTTAGTATATTTTTATTTTTTTAGTTCGTAAATCCCCAAAGTAGGGGAATTCAAAGAGTACGTTATATTTTTGTTTGTTATTTATTTTTAAAACATTACAACGAGTACATTTCACTGTACTTATTAATTTAAAAAGGAATATACATATTTGAATTGAATTTTGATGTTTTATTAATTATAAAGCCTTCATATGGTCATCGATTTTGATAAATAATCTACACGAAATCAACGTTTAATTTTAATAGTCATATTTGTCTGAGTTAAGCAAGTTTTTTTGGATCTGCATATTGTTCCCCACTTTCGGACAGTATTAAGTGTTGAGTGGCGGAACTCAACCCCGCACTTTGCCTCGTTACCACAGCGAAGAAACGAAAATATTAAATATTTCATTCTTCTATTGGGAATCGCCCACAAACCCACTGGTCGCGTTTATAGTCACGACTGACTTATAAGATAAAGCAATGGGATTGGTGAAAGCTATGGCATAAAAAAAACTATCTAGAACAAAATGATTTAATAAGTATGCAATAAGAACCTAGCTCAACCTGTATTGATAGCTATTACATGTTAAATAATGGAACCTAACGCCGCGTTTATGATACTATAGAGACGAAATGAAAATAATTCGTTCTCTGAGTAGGAATCGAACCTTGCAATCAAATCAAAATGAAACTTTGCAGTCAGACTTTCTCCCACTGCCTGTGGATGGTTTTCAATTATACAAGAACGCGATATTATATTTATAGTGGCAACTGTTTTTACTTATATTGTACCGATTTCATTTAAATAATTTAAAATAAAATATCACAGATACATATCGTGATTGAGCGATTAGTCAGATTTAAAAAAAAGAATTTCTTAAAATCATAATGTTGTAAAGAAAAAAAGTAATACAAAAGTTAAATAATAATTAAAGTAGTAAGTAACAGTAGATCCTCCAGCGCCCTGTCTGTCCGCAGAGTTCGCGATCGCCAACGTGCAGTGCCAGTACGAGGGCAGCGACGCGGAGGAGGAGCGCGCGCGCCGCGCCGGCGACCACACCTACGACACACGCGACGAGCCGCCCGCCTTCGTCATCCACCAGCTGCCGGCCACTGCATCCAGCCAGGGCCCCTTCGTGGAGGTGCGGCCGGGGCTCATGACGCTGGCGCCGGGCTGCGTGCCGGCCGTCAACGTCATACACATCGGGGACCGCTCGCAGGTACGTGACGAGAGTAGAGGTAGGCGGCGCTGCGCTTTTGAGCAAGAAAATTGTTAAAAGTAAGAAAAGTTCTGAAACCAAATCTCCGCAGCCATCTGCAGCTAACTTCAAGGCGGCCACGACTCTGAGACCGGGCTGTTTTAATGGAAAAAGATAAGGCAAATGAGCGTACGGGTCGCTTGATATAACGTTAGTGATCACCGCCGCCCTCGTGTGTCCTCGTGTAACACCAGAGGAGGTACCCCATCCATCCCTTCTCCCACTCTCCCACCCACCATCGACCTGGAAACACTACCGCAGGTAGACCCACTAGACAAGACGCCACAGTGCCGTGGCGCGTTCCAAGTTTCTACGAACCCGCACAGTGGTGGAGTGCCAAAGAGCTCGCCCGCGCCTTCTCCGCCGCGACCTCTCGAACTTATTGATATATTATGGACATATTATACGATATGTTTACATAAATAATTGCCCATAGGGTAGTTTTTATTCCTTTTTTATATTTTAGATTTGATGATTTTCATTTATGTCATATGTTTATTTCTACAGATAACCAACAACACAGTGATAAACAATACTAACTCGCCGTCTGCTGGCGTGGGGGTGGGGGTGGGAGTGGGAGTGGGGGGCGGACAGGACTATAGTATGAGCATGAATAAAAGGATCAGAAGAAGTGAGGTAAAAGAGAAGAAGATACATTGGTTTTATTTTAGGCATCCCGCATATAGTAGTTGAGTGGTGACTTGTTATCAGAACGAGGAAATGAACCCACAACCGTTGCGTTTCCGGTATCTTGTTGTATTTGCGTATATTATTCATTTTGTAAAATTTCGTTTATTATTTTGTTTGTTCATATTTTTGTTTATTAATTATATTTAACAAGTGCAGGTGGTGCTCCGGCAGGCGGCGGACTGCGTGTCGCGGGGCTCCACCTTCCAGACCGTGTCCGAGCAGTTCAACATTCCCATCTCCACCATACGGTGCGTACGAGCCACTTCGCCCGCTTTAAACTATTTCGTATATTATCGCTAAATTATAAACAATTTTCTATTGCGTGAATGTGGAACAAACGTCCATCCTTACAAACTTCCGCATTTCTAATATTAGTAGAATAGGAAGTAGGGTGGGTTAGGTTGGGCACAACAAGAGCTACCAACATTGGACAATTCATACAATATATAACATTTTAGTGGAGCATTTTATCAGCGTTACAGTTGCTGGTGTCGTGGACGTGAGGTGTGAGGTCACATCTGTGCATTTGAGATGAGCTGACATAATGTGTATATATGAGGTTGACGTGTGAGGATGTGAGGTTACTAGTGTTGATACCAGATGACGTACGTACGTAGATGTGAGGTACGGGAGCTTGTACGATGTCATCTAGAGCTACGATGCATCATCCGGGATCAATATCTGCGAGCTCAGGTCGCCTTCAGATATGGGACGAATGGAAGCTTCATCGGCAATAGCTGTAGTGGCGACTTCACGACATTACTTCTAGTGGACTGGAAGTAATGTCGTACTGCATCATATAAGGCTCTAGATGTAGACCAGTACACACCTGTCGCCTGTAGAGATGCAGCACCCGAGTGCTTTATTAGCCTACTTTAGTGCACAAGAGGTAGTGCCGCGTTATAGCCGCTTCACCTGTTCCAAGTTCTTACTTTCATGATCATTCTTTTTTTTATTTTAAAGATTTCTTACCATTTTAAATATATTTAATGTTGATCAATTGTGTACTATGTTGGCTCTAAAATATACGCTTATATAATAAGATTGGACAAAGAAAAATACTTTAAATATAATCGTTGTCTGTGAGTGACTCATTAAAGAGTGGAAGCAGAACTCACAATCAATCATGTGTTTAAATATAAAAACCTCTTACTCCAACATATTCCACAGTTTCTTCATGGCGCGTAAAGGCATCCTTCCTCGACGACGTCGCGGGAGGAGCACGCATGTAAGTGTTCACGTGAAATATATACTTAATAATATTATAAAGGTGAAGAGTTTATTTGGTTGAACACTCTTATCTCTTTGTATTGTAAAATGCATTTGTCGAGGACATGTGTAATAAATACTTAGTAGTTGTTTCAATTTTTGTTAGTTATTATAAGGGAATTATGTACCCTGTAACCCGCACATAACACTGCACTGTTTGGTGAACTTTCGAGACCTTGAGTGTTGAGTAGCGCTACTTATCGCCTTTTTCTTGTTACCAGAGCGAGGAAATGAAAGTGTTAAATCCCCAGAGCGAATTGAACCCACAACCGACGTGTTCACAGCGCCACGCTCGGGCCCTGCCTACATAATTGATAACCTTTCAGCAATCAACGAGGGCTTGCAGTAGTCCAGAAGAGCCCCCCTTCCACATGCAGCACTTCAAGCTGCCGGACATGCTGGCGCTGCGAGCTGAACAAAACGAACAAGAAGAAGAAACTAACACATAAATTTTACTAATATAGTGCAGTGCGGTCGACGAGTCGTGGCCGCCCTAGTTTTACTTATGTTTTATAGTAAACAAAATTCTAAGTGTGGAATAATACTTTAATAATGTTAAAAATATTGATCATAAGATTTTTTATTACTTTACATTATTTTTTTCATTTCGAAAGAACAATGCCCAAACATTCAGAAGACCTAACTTCAAGGCGGCCACGACTCGTCGACCGTACTATATGTGTATATTGAGTAGGTATCTTCTTTTAGGTTCCATTATTGACAAAAGAATTTGGATTTTAAATTGTCTTGTCGAGTGTTTACTTTATTGCCAGTAATTATTCAGTTTTATTTTAATGAAAAAGTACTCAAATAATAAAAAACATCTTAAAATTTATAAATAATATTATAATTATTCTAATATTTAATGTTGTGTTATGTTTCGATTTATCGGTCGCAGGTTCGACACCTATAAATATTTTTTGCTTATAGACTAAAATAAAGAAAATAGTAACGTTTAAGACATTTTGTTGCAAATTAACGTCAATATTAAGTCCATTTATAGAATGCTGTAATCGTTGTTTGATTATATAATTATAAAAATTATATAAACTACAGTATTTGACATTTTATTTTATTATTTAAATACTTTTTTATTAAATATAAAAAATATACGTTATAATATTGAATTAATAATACACTCTAATCAAACAAACAGTATTGTAAATAGAATCTCAAATATGTATAAAGAATATAATAATATATGAAAAGTAGATGTTTTAGATATTTTTTCAAAGTTGTCTGTCTCGCACACATTTTTTGTTCTTTTTTTTATCTGCACGCTGTTTCCCGCACATAGCACGGTACGCAGAGGGAACCTACCTGGGAACTTAGTGTTAAGGCACTCCCCATTAAGACACTTCCGGTTACGTTTTTTTTTTATAGTAAACAAAACTATCTATTAATCATTTTTATATATCTTTTTCCCCAAATGATAATACCGAACCCGTAAAACTGAGGGCCGGATGATTGAATCTCAACCGGACAATGACATTTATACATGTATATTTATAGTTGTATATTCAGTTCAGAAATCTCATAGTAAAATCCTTCCCACCTACGGAATCTCGAAATAAAAATGTAATATTTACAAATATTATATTATAACGTGGGATTTAACAGGACAGTGATATGTCACAATACTTTTATTATATACAAAATATAGATAACGACAAAACGCATCAATATAAAACAATAAACTCAAAACAATTTGAAATCTTTATAAATTACAAAATTATCTTAAAATTTGTATTTCTATACAAATATATGAGCGAGACAGATATATTAGTGTAATAATAATAACGATAGACACATACAGATGCTTCATAGAGGCAACTATATTTTACTTAACAAAATATAAAAAATAACTAAGAATTAAGAATAATCATTTACGTTTTTTATAAGAAGACAGTATATTAACATCTTAGTCATTATTTGCTGTAAGTGTATTATTAAAAAGTAAGATTTATCTTTATATATTTTTTTTATTTTTGAAATGTTATATTTTTTATCTAATATTTTAATTTGTAAATAAAATATACGCTGTTAATTTAAACAGAATTGCATTTTTTTAGTTTTTACAAGTAGTTATTAGTTATCTGTTGTAAATATATATATTTTTAATATCTCTGGCAGCTGAGTGTGTGTGGCGTTGTTTATTTATTGAAACTCTGCAAGCTAAGAAAACACATCATTACGCCCAAAGTATTATTAAACCGCCATTTTGTTTTAATTGCAAAATATCTTGAATATTCTATTTATATATAGTTTAATGTAGTCGGCGGTGTATGAGGAACGAAGTGTCTCGACACTAGGATCCCTCTGCCTACCCTGCTGCGTGCGGGATACAGTGAAGCTAAGAAAAATGTATTATTAAAGCATTCATTTTCAATACAATACATAATTTTATAAAAGCTTTTTAAGAATATTTTTGTAATTTTTTTTGTCTTCAATAATTAATAAAATAACATTTATAATAAAAAAAAGGTTTAGTTGTTTAATACATTTTACAAATCAGTATTAATTACACTATGAACAGAATTTTTTAAAGCTTTTGTTTTTTACTTGAAATAGAGCTTTACTTCATTATTGTAAACTATTTTTACTATTTTTAAGTTTTAAGTAAGATTATTAGGTAACTGACATTTTATTATGATTTAACACATTATGGTCATTACTACTAAGTAGTAGTCGTCAAACGCGACGTTAATGGGACGAGGAAATAAAATATTTAATATTTTCATTTCGTCACAAATGGGGAAAGTAAGTCTTAATAGGAATGGAACGCCGTAACAGTAGGTTCCCTCTGCCATTCCCGGTATGTGCGGGCTACAGCGTGAATCTAAAAAAATATAAATGTACAAATAATTTCCGAAACTTTTTGATTTATAAACCTTTTTAAAAAACGTTATATACGCGTCTTGATGAAGAGTGCTACTCATTTAGCTATTTAACACTAAATATTTTGCTATTTCATATAAAAATTGTCAGTTATTTTATAATTTTATCAAGTACGTATGTTTAAATGGAGAACGGAGGAGATATATTATATTTAATTTATACATATTATATAGTGCGTAGGCGCCACGCCGATAGAGTCTCACGCTTAGGCTCCTTTAATATTATACATATATAACTTTTAAACTCTGGTGTGTTTATATTCTTATACATACTGATTTACTTACGATAAAATAATATTCTAATACGATGACAATATTTTTAATTTATTCGCAGGACGAAAAAGTACTTATAATTTAATCAAAATAAGAAAATATATTTTTAAACAGATAACGGTTTGTTTTAGTAATTAACTATGTTTTTCAATACAATTTGGATGAATAATAATCATTATTCGCTGAATTAAAAAAAAAACTACGCTTTAAGTAATACATCTGTATATTTATATTTTTGGAAACGTATAAAATTTCAAAATCTAAAGTGAGTTATGCCAAACCAAACTGACGGTAAGCAAGAGACGCGTTTTCGAGTTCTGCTAAATTTTTATACGTTTTTAAAATATTTATGTAAAAAATATTTATGTACAGAAATAAAAATCAAAGGCTTGTATAAGAATATTAATATACTCAGGGCTTTGATGTTATGAAGCGGACAGTTTGAAGACGTAGTCGTCGTGCGTAGGGAATAGTACTGTAATAAAATATTTTTGTGAAATTCTGTGAGTTTTATTTCATTTTCTTCTTTAAAATATAAAAAAGAAACAATTTTTAGAGCGAGAAGGTCGTGGCGCATTGGCGCAGCGGGCGCGGGTTGTGGGTTTGATGACCGCTCGAGGGTTCCTCAGGCTACTGACTATCATGCTACATGCGGGATACAGCGGGAAGCTAAAATATATCGATGTATGTTAGGGGCATATTAGGGGTATTACGCGTATCGACACGGGTGGTGGTCTGTGCTTACCTTCACACTGTGTCACGCGCACCGTGGTGTCAGGGACAGCACAAAGGGACTCATTTCGTTCCCCAGTATATTCTTTTTTATTTATATTCCAACGTCCCCAAGTTGGGGCGTTTAATTTCGCTCCATGTCTTGCCAATCTTCTTCGCCTCGTCTAAACTGAACGTCGCCAAGTTTGCTACTGGGACGACCTCGTTTGCGCCTTCCTTCAGGGTTCCAGTCCATTGCTTGCTTCGGGATCTGGTCAAGATCGCGGCGCAGCGTGTGCCCAATCCACCTCCACTTGCGACGTTTCATTTGCTGGTCGATCGGTGACTCTCGGCAAAATTAACAATGGTTAACATTCAAACCATACAATACATGTGTGTGCATACCAAGAATTAAAAAAAACATTTTATTAGATATATTATTTTAATTATTACTATTTTTTTACAATTATAACTTCAATTAGCTTTTATATTTTTTATCATGGAGCGAAGCTTTCAGGAAAGACAGTACAACTTACTAGACAAACGCTTCGCTGCAAAAACTAAATTGAAAGGGAAAATAGCATTTTTTTAAAAAAAAAACTTCTTGCTTTTCTGTTTACATTTTGTCTCACACCCAAACAGATATTCTTCATTCAGTATGAAAGAGTCCTACAATATTTGTAAATTATTTCTTTGATATTTTGTTCAACGAATGCATTTTCACAATATATATATATAGTACTTAGTACTTTGTAAAACAATTATTTTATAACAATGATCTCAATATTAACTCTAATTATTACTTACGACTATTTATAATTTTAATAACTTATAAAATAAAAATTATAATAGTCTTTTCAATTGATCAGTTTAATGATTTTATAGTATTTTATAGTATTTATTAATTATTTATTAATTATTTATCAAAATTAGTTATCACTGCCATTGTCAGTCTGTTTTGCTATTATTAATTTCCTAAAGTCAGTCAGTTTTATGAACCCTCTACTCTATAGCCGAGGTGTGTAGAGTATGTATGGTGTTAGCTTTTAGCTTTTACGATCGTTATTAAAGCTAATATTACTTACTAATTTTAACTACACTACACTTTGTACATGTCATCATTTACTGATTTATGAACATCAGTTAAATAAGTTTATTCATGACTTGTACTATTTCATTTATTTTTATTTAGGATCTTTTATCTAGAATTAATCCGCATTTTTTTATAAAAATAAAACTCCTGTCGTGGTTTCATCAATATTCTTTTGATTAGTACTATTTAATTGAATGTTACAAATTCCATTACCTCCCACTAGATCCCCATTCGAGGAGATGAAATGTTTACTTAAATTTATATGCCATCAAAAACATCCTGTAAAAAACCCAAGTCTCGCAGCTCAGTCTTAAAAAGTTGTGAGATCCATGTAATACCAAGTCGGTTAATCTATTTAGTCTCTACTTAAAGGACCTTCTGTCTTAAGTTATTACAGTAGTTATTATCATGCCAATATTAAAAATATTTTACGTTTTA
>DWQW01002411.1:0-27095 GCA_018249695.1 Heliconius erato demophoon | reverse complement strand
TGGTAAGGGTTGCCTGGAAGAGATCACCTGTGGTGATAAGGCCGCCTTTACACCATACTTTTCCATTGTTTTCTTTGTATATTTTTATTTTTAAGTTGGTGTAATAAAGTATTAAATAAATAAATAAGTCCACCCCCACTTTCCTGCTAAACTCCAAGACATTGCATTTTACGTAGCGGAGCTCAGCGCTGCGCTTTATCTACCAGAGGGGAGAAATAAAGATAATAAAAATATATTCCAGTTAAGAACGGGTTCAAAACCATTATAATCAAATGCTGAAATTTACATTTAACAAATTTAGAACAATATCCTAGTAAATTCTTACTTTGTAAACAAAGTTTGACCCTGCGCCGCATCGGATGCGAGCAAACAAATAACTTTGGTACATTTCGAAAGCTCATTCGATTGTTTCTAACGCTAAATTATCCGTTGAAACTAAACAGAGGTTTGTAGTTTAATTAAATTTATTATTTACATATAAACATATTGTGTATTACGTATTATAATATTAAAAAGATAAAATAACTTCACGCTGTATCTCGCACACAGGAGGGTAAGTATAGGGAGGTTCTCTATATTAGTAGGGCTATTTTTTTACATTTCTGTAAAAAAAAGGAAAGGAATATGATTACAAAAGATACGGACCATGAGTCTATAGAGTTAAAAATAATAACACAAAATAAAATAGCACATCACATAAATCTTATAATTTTTAACTTCACACTTTATCCCGGGTATACTCGTTGCAGTGTTTCGCAACGCCCAAATGAGACATTGCACGTTGAGCAGCGGAACTTAATGCCGCGCTTTGTCGTACTACCAGAGCAATAAAAATTAAAATAATTCGGGGGCCCCCGAGTGGGAGTCGAATCCACAATCGTCGCATTTCTAGCCAGACGCTGTACCACTGCGTTACGACGCGACAGCCTCATAAAATTTATGGAATTATGGATTAACAATCATTATTTATATTAGATTCTGCTAGTTCCATTGCGCTGGTTTATTATATATATATCGATCGAAAGAAGAAAGATCGAAATCGATGTATCAGTACACAGACATACACATCATAATAATATTCAATAACTATAAATGTAAATTCAGTTTAATATTTTCCTTTTACTAAAATAAAATAAAATATATAAACAATAATCGATAGTATGGGTAGTATCCTTTCCCATTCGAGATTTTTTTATTTAAACGGGCGATTGGTTGTCAGGTTTCTTTATATCCACATTTTATAACTTCACGCTGTAGAAGGAATCTAGGAACCTAGTGATAAGATATTCCATTCCCCATTAAGACATTTGTGTTCCTTATTTTTTACCGAATTCTTGGGGCATTGTGTGTGTTTGTGTGGCGAAACTCAACGCTACGCCTTGCCTTTACGTTACCAGAGAGAAGAAATGTGAAAATATTGAATATTTCATTCCCCCGATATGAATCGTACCCATAACTGTCTCGTTCACAATCACAGGCTTATGCCTGCGCCACAACTGCCTCTATTATCTATTCCGCCACATACGTACATGTATAAGTAAAAATGTATGATAATGTTTTTCTTTTTATTTTTTTCAGCCAATCACTGTGCAGTGCTGAACGTAGGCCTTCCTTATGGAGATGAGGAAATTGGTAAATACTCAACACTCAGAACATTGGCTTTGGAGTTCGTTTTAGTACGAAAATCTGTTCTGCTCTTCTTAAGAAGATCTTCAACGGTAACTTCAAAATATGACAAAAACTAAACATTAGTAGTAAATCGAATATGTATGAAAATTGACGCAGCCGTCAACGTCGTCTGCCCTTCGGGCCTGTCATTCCGTAACCAAGGCCACACCGTGCATCTCGTTAGCTAGGTCATTTTGAATCAGCTGTATGTAAAGTGTTTATTATAATAATGTACAATAACTACAATTTCAATCTAGAAAAAATGCCAAAAGTGACTATTTTATTTATATAGAAATATATTAGAGAAAAAAAAATTAAACAAATTAGGGCTGCAGTGGCGCAGGAATACAAGCTTGCGACAGTAAGTGCGGCGGTTGTGTGTTCAATGTCCACTCTAAATAAAATGTGAAATATTGAATATTTTCATATGAGACAAGGCACAGTGTTAGATCCTGCCGCTCAACACACAATGACTCGAGAATTCGGTGGAAAGTGAGGGACGGAAGTATCTTAATTGGAAAGGAGTGTCTTAACACTAAGTTCCCATGTGGAACAGCTAAAAAAAAAATTAAAATTGAAACTGAAAAAGAAAACAAAATCTGATGCATTTCCTGACTACAATAGTGACAATTATATGACGTCTTATATTTGTAATGGAAAAAAATTGTTGACAAAAATATAATTTTCATAACTTTCGGCAAATAAACCAGCAATATTTGTATACGTGAAGCAGATTATTAGGTTTTAACTATACTCGTATACCCAAAACACCAAAAAATAGAGAAAAAAATTAAATGTTTAAAACCAAAAAAAAAATCTTAAAAATCAAAATGTTATTTTAAGCTATATAAAATGTAAACGTTTTAAGATAATAAGCAACGAGTCATTGTATTCGAAGCTTACTTCAAATATTTGGAACGAACTGCTAGATTATTGAAGAAGAACCACGGCACGGGCACAAACATCTGGTCAAACTGTTTAAACAAATAACACGAAATAAGGAATGAACTAAACTAAACTATACATATGCAGATATCCGAGTGAGATTGAAGAAATTAATATTTTTTTTTCTGGAGTGGAGTGGAGTGTCTTAGCACTAGGTTCTCTCTGGCTACCCAGCTGTGTGCGGAATACAGCGTGAAGCTGACAAAAGAAATTGAACTTTCTATAATTATACTAAAAGGCAAAATTTTCGACAATGTAATATGTTTCTAACATATTCGAGCACTATACACTCTACCCTCAACTCGACTCTATGAATAATGCAACGACATGTATGTAATGCATTTTTACTGTGTAAGTTTTGATGGCTCCTCATGTTTATCTCAAGTGTAATTTTTAATTAGTAAGCGTTGATGAAAAATTAAGTACACAAAAACTTAAACTTTTTTATTTTAGGCATTTTACGGTGAACCTAGTGCGAAAATATGGTAATGTCCTCTCGTTCCAAGGATATTGATATAATGTGGCAGAATTTAACATACGCCTTAGATCATTTTCTTCAGACATTGCGTGTAAAGTGGCGGAGCTCAACGCCGTGCTATGCCTCGTTCCCAGAGCGAATAATTAAAATACTTAATACTTCATTCCCCTTAAAGGTAATCGA
Source organism: Heliconius erato demophoon (assembly GCA_018249695.1). Lineage (NCBI taxonomy): Eukaryota > Metazoa > Arthropoda > Insecta > Lepidoptera > Nymphalidae > Heliconius > Heliconius erato. The sequence goes on along the minus strand of DWQW01002411.1, from coordinate 23,821 downwards.
TCCAGTAACCGTCGTGTTTACGACCTCACTTTTTTTTTCTCCTGATGAAATTTGATGATTTTGATCACAAACTAAATTGAGACATTACAACTATTAGAATCAAATTGCAAAAGTTCTACGGTGACCGTTTATCAAGTAAACTTGATGATTTAGTATCTCGCGTTGATCACAACTCTCGCCTCTAAAACTCAACTAACAAATTAAGAAGAATGAAGCAAGTTAAATTAAAATCTTAAGCAAGAGCAACCGTGAATTATTCGTGTTGTGAAGACATTTTTTCTTCAACGTATTTAGGGGCCTTTCACGCTGTTATACTCTCATTTTTAAGTGTCGAAATCTTACGGGAATTGTGAAAGTTTGAGCGCACTTCTTAGAACTTGTTCTGTTTCGTTTTGATTCTGTTTCTTCATATTTTTTGTTAAGATAAATAACAGCTTTTTTAAATATTTTCACGCAAATTCTGTATGCTGTAGAAATAGAGTTTTGAGAGTTCTGTACCTCAAAAGATAAAAACGGAACTCTTATAGGATCACTTTGTTGTCCGTCTGTCCGTCTATCAAGACCAATTATTTCGAGTTTGAGTGGAGTTATCAAGCTGAAATTAATAGAAACTGCATGGAAGTATATGTTTATTTCAAGCATGGAAAGAATCAGTCTATACATACGAACATCTATGCATCTGATCAAATTTTGGAGTATTTTCTATAAAATAGACCGCAAAATGAAATCCTGTAATATGGTACTTTCTGTGTAAATAAAATTTGGCATAAAGTGAGAACTTAAAACACACATAAAGAAAAAAAATCAAAAAGTGGAAAATTTATATTTAATTAAATTTATACTTATTTTAAGTACAAACTTATGTTTGTTGTTATGATTTCTATCAGCTCAACTCACACACAGCAGGATAGATAGAAGGAAATCGATGTTAAGACACTTCGTTTTGAATCTTCCGCCTAATTCTGGAAGCATTGCATATTGAGTGGCGGAACTCAACGCCGCGCTGTACCTCGACATCAGAGCGGGAAATGAAAATATAAATTTAAATAAATATTTCATTTTCTCGAGCGGGGATCGAACCCAGAATTAATCGAGGTTACAGACACACTTGGTCCACGACTGGCATCAAATATACATACAATATTTCACCTAAAAATGTCACTATGCACTATACTCTTAGCATCTGCCTTTGCCTGTTAAACAAAAGTTGGTGAATTAAGAAATTTAAATATACAAGTTTAGGCAACTCGTGAACTACGGCAAAGTACTAACTCTTGTGTTACTGCACCAAGTCTACCAGAATGTAGTTGCAATTATAAAGCGATACGTGTTTAACATTATAATTATTTTAAAAATAAATAAATAAATCAGCTTCACGCTGTATCCCGCACATTGCAGGGTAGGCAGAGGGAACCTAGTGTTAAGACACTGTTCCCCACTTTCTGCTGAATTCTGGAGGCATTGCGTGTTGAGTGGCAGAATTCAACGCCGTGCTTGTCCTCGACACCAGAGCGAAGAAATGGAAATATAAATTTTAAGTAAATATTTCATGTCCTCGAGTGGGAATCGAACCCACAACCAGTCGGTTTTACAGTCATACTTTGTGCCCTTGCTCCACGACTGGCCTCTATAATTCTTTTCTTTTCTTTTTTTGCAAAATAGAATACAGAGGATAAAAACAATAGGGGAGATCGCTGAGACGAGGCCAAATGCGTCGTTGAATTCCGCCACTCAACACGCTATACTTCCAGAATTCGACTCAAAATGGAGAACGAGGTTTCTAAACCCAAGATTCTCATCTGCTTACAGCATGAGGCCGAAAAAAACATTTTTTTACGTCATTCAGTTGCAATATAAGTCAAAGTTACATTTTACTAATTTTTCTTATGCTAAGTCAGAAACTATTATAATAAGAATATTCCAATATCTTGGACCACAACATATGAATATACTTCGCGCATTACCCTCAAGGGTATTCTATTATAAAAATGATCTTCTTTTACATGAACACTTTCTTAATGCAAATACGGATGTATTGTTACTAGCATTATCACATATTATGTCTATCGACGATATGTATCTATAAATATAATATAGCTATAGATGATGTCAATTAATAAATCAATAAAAAAATATCCCTTAAATTATAAAAAAATCAGTTTCACGCTGTATCCCGTATTAACGTAGTGTTAAGACCACGCCGATCCCCATTTTTGGCTTAATTATAGAGGTGTTATGTGTTGAGTGGCGGAACACAACGTAGCGCTTAAGTTACATTTAGATATAAATAAATAGAAAAGAACCTATACTAACTACATTTTGACCGTAGCTAAATAATTGAGAAGCAACAGAAATTATTAATTTGACATTATAATGATTCAAAATCGCTTTCGAGTAATGTTTATATTTAAAACATTTTTATTTTACAATTACGGTTAGGTTAATATGCAATCTCTATAATTAGGACGCAAAGCACAGAACAGAGTGCCTTGACACTATGCTTTAGTCGTCTCTCTCTCAATCTTGCTTTTTTGTACTGAAACCAGTAAGATAAACACGTATTCCGTAAAATCTTAAGTCCGAGAATCCACAGAAATCTGAGAAAATATTATTAAAAGTTAAATAAAACATATTCAATGCAGTGCTATAAATACGGTTCCCAAGTTGCCGGAAATTGTAACAATGAAACATGTTTAGAGCAAGCATTGCCCTGAGCGAATATTATATTATATTATACGAACACTACATGGTCGGTACATTTTAAAATAGAGAAAGATCCTTATTTTACTAGTAAATAACGTATTATAACGCATATAAGCAAATGTAGGCAAATATTGCCATCGTATTGTGAAACTATGAAAGTTTCTATCGTTTCTTTTCAATGTTTCTTAATTTTTTTTTATTGATTTTGATTAATTCAGGCGAAAAGTAGTTCCACCACCCAACACGCAATGGGGAATGGAGTACCTTAACTCTATGTTTCTTCAAAGGCGTAATGTCATCACATGATATTAAATAGACTTCGCTTGCTTTTGTTAAACATAAGTTCGGGATCTTTTTTGATAAAACCTTATAAATACCGCGGAAATACTAGTTTATAAAAGGCCTATACACTCATATATTTGTCTGCGAAAAGTGGGGAACGGAGTGTCCTAACACTAGGTTCCCTCTGACTACCCTGCTTTGTGCGGGATACAGCGTGAAGCTGAAAAAAAACTTAAATATCAAACAATTAAATGCCTTCGTGGCGCAGAGCCAAAGCGTCTCGCTGTAAACGCACGACTGTAAGCTTCTATATATCTCTATAATTCAATTCAAAGAAATAATCCTTTTTATATAATACATTGAAACTTCGATCGTAAACTTAAAAATCATCAAATCCACCTTAAATAGAAAAGAGAGCCTCCGTAACAAGAAAGTAATTTCTTTTAAGACGAAGCCCCAGTATAAAAACACGAGAAATATTTTTGTTCTTAGCGATGTTTATTTGAATGAATATTCAAAGCTTATCTCAGTCGGCTTTAAATTCCACCAAATATACACTCAGATGAGAATAAATTTGAATTATTTTATATTTAGATGCGAAAGAAAATGGTAGCGACCGTTCTCTCGCATATTTTTGTTGTTTCAAAATCTGAAATTCAAACATTTATTTTTATAACTTAAGATAATAGTTATGAACACTATGCTTTTAAATCTATTTTTTGTAAGAAAATGCAAAACAATTCCATCGCCTTTTAATTCTAGTTCTGCACGGCATTTTATTATCAATTTTAGTGTGCTGGATACCTTTAAATAATAATAAAATCATAAAATATTTTTGCTTTGGAGGCCAGTCGTGGCGCAGCGGCACAAAGTGTGACTGTAAAACCGACTGGTTGTGGGTTCGAGCACCACTCAAGGAGGTGAAATATTTACTTAAATTTATATTTTTTCGCTCTGGTGTCGAGGCAAAGCGCGGCGTCGAGTTCTGCCACTTAACACGCAATGCCTCCAGAAGTCAGCAGAAAGTGGGGAACGGAGTATTTTACACTACGTTCCATCTGTCTACCCTGCTGTGTGCGGGATACAGCGTGAAGCTGAAAAAAACATTTTTCTTTGATTTCACACTATATTCACATATAGCGATGTAGCCAGAAACAATCTACTGTAAAGACACTCTGTTATCCTCACACCGCCCAATTTGGTGCTGTGTTGAATAAAATAAAACACCAAGTATTTACTCGTCGTATTTATATACTAAAGCGAAGACATAAAATATATAATTTCTTCAATTCAGAATCCAACCTACAATCATCACGTTTACAGCTAGACGCTGTGCCTACCACGACTGCGCCACGATGACCACAAATAATTTTCCAGTTTTTATCAGTGGTGTAGCCATCGAGGCCAAATGGAAATATGTAACTAAGAATTCTGTATGACACAGTATAAGTGACCGAGCTAACTCTGACTGTAGTAGGTCAAAAGGATTAACATGATATAATAAACTATATTCATTCCTCAATAAATTCATTATTAAACACAAAGGGTTTTTTTAATATTAGAACCAGTAGTTTTTGAGATATGTGCGCCTTGCCAAACAAATTCTTCGACTTTATAATATTAGTGTAGATTATAATACGATACGATACTAAATTAAATTTTTTATGCACTTTAAATTGTTCGTGATTTGGTTATGCAAAGTAGGTTTAAGACGTCGATTTTGTCACGTCTTTGTTATTAGTGAAAATGTATTAATAAATTGTCTTTTTTTATTTATTGTCGGTCTGGGATTAATTTGTAGGACAGAAAGAGCCCAGTGCCGATACACTTCATTTCACTGCCAGTCGTGGCGCAGCGCTACGAGGTGTGACTGTAAAACCGACGGGTTGTGGGTTCGATCCCCACTCGAGGAGATGATATATTTACTTAAATTTATATTTCTCCGCTCTGGTGTCGAGGTTAAGCGCGGCGTTGAGTTCTGCCAGTCAACACGCAATGCCTCCAGAATTCAGCTGAAAGTGAGGAACAGTGTGTCATATCATAGGTTCCCTTTGCCTATCCTACTGTATACTAAAATATTGTGTATTTTCAAAATTAAACAAGGTTTATTTACTTTACATAAATCACTCTAAGAATCTCCTCTTCTTTGATCTAAATGACACAGCAAAAAATTCAAAATCAATTTTTAACCGATTTCTGTAGAAAAAGAGACTATCAGTTCAACTGTATTCTTTTGTTTGTTACTGCTCGTAACCACCGAGGTTGTAGATCAACGGGAAGTACCTACCTACAACTTATAAAAACTTACAAACATTTTTTTTATTACTATTAGCTACACATTAATTTGTAAACATTCAAATGAAACTTTAAAAAAAAATAAAAATGAAAAAAAATATTACAAAACATTTTTGTAGTTTAAAATAAAAAAAAAAAGAATTAAAACGCAACGATTATAGCTACTAAAATTTTATTCAACGATTTCCCGAAATTTCGTTCGGTATGTGCAATATCCGCCTAATGGCGCATTAATTAACGTTCGTAATGATAGACCGAATAAAGCTGTGGAATTCAATGAAATACTTTACTTTATTATTACCATAATATATATATATACATAATCATAAATACATATATACACGTAATTAAGCACAGCGCGGCGTTGAGTTCAGGAACTCAATACGCAATACTTCAAGAATCCGGGGGAAAGTGGGGAACGTACACTTTTTTTACTTTGTTTTTGGTAGGGGGAGACATCGGTTGACCTTCGAAAACACATTATCTAAGATAATGGAGGACGGTCACGTAAAAATCATGAGGATTCGGAGGGCATGTATGAAGAGGTTGATGACAGTGGACGAGGCGAAAGAGGTAAGTAAAGACCGTAGCGTTTGGCTCTTCGTTCTCTCTGACTAACCCGCTAGAGATAAAGCGTAAAGCTAGTAGTAGTAGTAGTATTGTTAAGTAAATGGATATCTCTGTTGAGTTCGAATATTTTTTAAGCTTCACATGTTTTTCTTTACAGCAAAAGTGGCCAGAAGGCACCTATTGTCAGAAGACTGCGTTTTCCACTAACCTCTTCAATTCAAAAGATGTTTTATTGGTGTATTTCTTACCAGAGACTCTTACTCTTCTTGCTCCGTCCCCACTTCCAGCTTTAATTCAAGATATGATTGATTAGTTTATTCTTACCAACGTGGAGAAATTAATAGTTTAAATAAAATCATTCCCTACAGCGGGGGATTAAATCCTTCTCATTCAGTCGGTGCCCCAATACGTCATGATGACTTCAAAAATGTATAAATAAATTACGTTATTTTACTATATTATGTTTTTTATCGAACCAATACTCACCCAAGACCTTTTAGCATAAAATAAGCACTATACTAGTATCTAGATATCTATCAACATAATATTAATAGAAAATTTACGTCCCTACCGCAATAACTCCATAACTCAGGCTCTAACAATATAAGACTATGATAACATAGAGAGAGTATTATTAAAATATTTAATGGCTCAAATAATATGTAAATGTGTCGTATACAGACTTTGTAAGGAATTTTGTTATAACTTGCAACGCTTGAAGATTTTTTCTTTAATAAAATAAGCAGTTTTTTTATCGTTTATCTAATAATACTAGTTGAGTGCAGTACTCTATATCTTCTGGAGTGGGTAATGGTGAGTATTAAACAAACTGGTCAAGTGCGAGTCGGATTCGCACTGACATTAGGTTCTTTCCACATGTCCTGCTATACGATAGAAAACCGTGAAGCTAGTTTTTGGTTATTTCGGTGCTCTATTTTTGAATTCAGCACAAAGTGAAGAACAGAAGTGTCTTAATGGGAACGAAGTATCTTAACATTATCACACAGCTTCCCTCTTACGTTTCTAAGCTGACCAAAAACACAATTAAACTAGTTGCTGGTAACAGATAAAATAAATCAGCTTCACGCTGTATCCCGCACACAGCAAGATAGGCAGAGGGAACCCAGTGCTAAGACACACCGTTCTCCACTTTCCGCCAAGTTCTGTATGCATTGCGTGTTGAGTGGCGGAACTCAACGTCGCGCTTTGCCTCGACACCAGAGCGAAGAAATGAAAATATAAATAAATATTAATTTGCTCGAGTTGGGATCGAACCCACAACCAGTCGATTTTACATTCACACTTTGTGCGCCACGACTGGTTATTAGTAACAAAGTAGTTAAATTCTTTTAAAACATATTTTTAAGGCTATTGCCCACAAGCACGACACGTGCTATATTTTGTAATAAAAATACTCTATCGACATATTGCAAACCAAGTAGCTCATAAAACAACGCATAAAAGGTAAGATAATTGAATAGCTATAGCACCTACCTGTAGTGGACAGCTGTCGTAAATCAGTCTCTTTACAGGTTAAGCTAAAACTGTTTTTATCTTCCTAAGTATACTTTTTAACTTGATGACTTTTTAAATTCTAAAATTATTTTCTTTGCTTCATATTTTTTCTTATTAAATGAAATTAACCTTTTTTTCTATATTTATTAAGGCGTACTTAGTGTTGAGTGGCGGAGCTCAACGTCAATTTTTAATATAAGACCAGAATAAATAGAATACGGCGTTAAATTCCGCTACTCTAACCTTTTAAATAAGCACTATTTGTATCTTTTTTCAGAAGTATTCTGTAAAACATTACAAAACGATCTACCATCTGCCGCCCATAACAAATAAATAAGCAGATATCAGCATAATGAAGGTATTACTTCCACAACATTACCTGTATAGAGGAGCCGTTGCTATCTTTTTACTGAAACTGTCTAAAGTGTTTGGGCATGCGTAAATGTTATAAAAGAATTTTCACGTAAGCCTATATATAGATATATACAATACATATAGATAGATGGGTATCAGTATAAAATATATAGATATATATAGATAGATAGATGGGTATCGATATCAAAAAAGTAACCTTCAAAGAGGTATTTACATATATATATTCGTATGTTTTGTAAATATACCTTGTAATTATAGATATTGTATTTAAATTGTGTAAACTTTATATATACGTATATATATAAAAATATATATATGTATGAGTATTTTCGTTTACAATGTTTTTTAAGCAAAATTTTAATTATAGGTTTTAATTATTTACTTATCTATTAATAACTTCACGTTATATTTTGCACTAATAGCTTCTCGCAATTTTTCGAGTATAGCAGAGTAAGCAGAAACAACTTTAAGATACTCCGTACTCCACTTTACGCCCCAATATTGAGACATTATGTGTTAAGTGGCGGAGCTCAACTCCACCTATTGTCTTCTTACCAAAACATCTTCATTTTCGTAAGCAATAATTTGGTGGAATGAATTATTTTTCATAAGTAATTCTAACTCACTATAGCTAACCTAATCGAATAAACTAATCGCTGCACTATGACGATCTCAACAGCAACACATTTTTCTATCTTTTCGCTGATACAGCGAACAAGTACACAGCAGGATAGACAAAAGTAACCTGGGAACTTAGTGCTAAGGATTCGTTCCCATTAAGACACTTCCGTTCCCCACTTTCCGCCGAATTCTTGAGGCATTGCGTGTTAAGTGGCGAAACGCAACGCCGCGCTTTGCCTCGACACCAGCGAGAAAAAACGAAACGAGCGCACATACACTGTGAAAAATAATAAATATGTCATTTCCTCGATTGAGAATCGAATGCATAACCTTAACACGTTTATATTCATAGACTACGCCCTTGCGCCACGTCTGGCCACAACATTATTATCTTCACAGTATGTGTATTTTAGCACAACTTTTGGCCCAACTAACTTCAATAGACCGTTAACAAAATTAACATTATAGAAGCTGAAAGGTAGATAAATCTACTGTAAACCACCAGTCTGTATGAATCTAACGCGCATCAGTTGATTACATGCTCTCGGGACTTCTATGTTGTGGACGACTACAATTTTACTTGTTCAATAAGTTATTATATTATATTATTTATTGGCCAGTTATGGCGCAGTGGCACAAAGTGTGACTGTAAAATCGACTGGTTGTGGGCTCGATCCCCACTTGAGGAGATGAAATATTTAATTAAATTTATATTTCCATTTCTTCGCTCTGGTGTCGAGGCTAATCGCGGCGTTGAGTTTTGCAACTCAACACGCAATGCTTCCAGAATTCGGCAGAAAGTGGGGAACGGAGTGTCTTAACACTAGGTTCCCTCCGCCTACCCTGCTGTGTGCGGGATACAGCGTGAAGCTGCTTTATTTGATTTTATATTATTTATAATATAAAATCAAATAAACTAATATACAATTAATCTGGATAACTATGACAGATACGAGCGATATTTTTCACTATTTCTTAAAATTTAAGGCACATTGCTAGAGTGTTTTTGTTTTATTAGCTCTCTCATAATACTTTTCTCCCATACACGTTCATATAATTAAAATTCTTTTAAAATACATCAATATAGAAGAAAAACTGATTTTTTGTAGTCTGTCCAAATTACCGTCATCAAATGGGTAACTTTGACACACAAGGAACCATTCACAAACAGGTAGTCTTAATTATTCTCCTTATTAATGTAGGTAACATTGGTTCATGTTTTTATTAAAATGAACGTAAATCATATAATAAAACAATAATTCCGAGGTTTTCTCTTATATAACAAAAAAATATGAATCGGTCTAAAGCGTTTGGTAATTGGGTTCTAAATATATTTATTTCATCAGCATCATCATAAATACTTAATTTAAACAAGTTTAATAAAAAAATTTTTTAGGAAAAGAAGGAGAAAATAATTTATGTAAATAAAAAAATTGTGTGAACTTGAGTTTGTTGTTTTGTTGGGATTGTTTATTTGTTTTAAAATTTATTTGGAAATAATATTTTCATTTCGACTAATTAAATTACTAATTGTTATATGAGAGTATGTAATCATTATTTGTTTTAAGAAATAACATATTTCGAAATGGTATTTTATACATATAAAAAATGCAGCATCACGCTGTATCTCGCATATCAGAGTGGACAGAGATAACTTAGTGTTGAGACACTCCATTCCATATTTTTCACCTAATTTTCGAGAAATTGCGTGTTCAGAGGCAAAACTTAACGTCGCGATATGTCTACCAGAGTATACAAAATTATTCCCTCGAGTGAAAATAGAACCTAGGACTATCGAGCGTTTACAGTCGGACTTCGTCTATACATATCAATAAAATGGCACTTCCATTTTATTGATATGTATAGACGAAGTCCTACTCTGTCTGTGATTTCAAAATAATCTTGTTTTTCATATGCGCTTATTATGTTTAAAGTGCATATACTCAACCAAAACACAAACAAACCATTTTCAAATATTTAACTGTCTTTCTGTTTGTCTGAGTTCATTTTATGGAGCTATCACTGAAAAATAGAGGGGAATGTGGGACCAAATACTATTTTACGGAATTCTTGCGGAAACGGAATTTACGCGAAAAAAACTCACCGGCTGTCTCTCTATTAAAGAAGGCTTCTTGGTCTTTGGTTTTGATGAAGAGCATTCTTCACCTGCCGAAGTTCGTCTCCTAGGTGTTCAGCGTCGAGAAAAACTAAAATATTGGATATTTTATTTCCTCGAGCGGGATTCTAATCAACAACCTGCCGGGCTTCTGGCTCAGTTGCACGCTTGTGGTTTTGCACCACGACCGGTTACACAAAGTATTGTTGTATTAAAATATAGTAATAATTATAAGTATATTCACAAATTAATTATTGTATTTAGCTATTTAAGAACATTATTTAATTATTATTTATTTTAAGCGTTCAAACTTTTTTACAAGTCTAGACTTGTATAAAAGTCTAGACTTGCTAATTTAGTCTAGATAAAAATTTCTATCAAAATTTAATTTATCACCAATTGAAATTTAAAATATCGTCTTCAAAGATGAAAAACCATTTCTTTAAAACCTTTTTTAAAATTTCGTTTAGAATACAAAACTAATCCTGTTAGTCTAAAATAAATCGATTTTAATAACAAATTTTAGACATTGTTTCCCACTTTCCACTTAGCTTTTAAAACATTGGATACAGAGTGACGGAACTCAACGGCGTTTATTGTCCACTAGAACAGGAAAATAAAACCAATTTAAATACAATCCTTCTCTTTGTGGAAATCGAACTCATAATCTTTATTAACCAGACACCGTCTAAATCCATATACATTACAAAATCACAGACAGATTAGTTAATTTCCTATATTAATATTCAGATATACGTAATTGTAATTTGCTTGCACTTCAATAATGCAACATGTTACTTACTTACTCACCGTGTGCGCGCATTACACGAACAACACAGTGTTAGCTGGTATGCGGTCGGTTTGATACGACGCTCAATGTTCCGATTAGCCAATTTACTCAATGAGTGAGCTTCCGGGTTCAATTTCGGTATCACTTTGACTTGTGTGATGATGATCGATGATTTGTGATAGGCTTTCTATTTGATTAGGTGTAAAACGTTGATGCGCGATGGTTGTGGTTTCGATTACAAATGAAGCCATCACGGAGGTGATGCATAGCGTCTGACTATAATCGCGATCGAAATATTTTCATTTCGCTCTGGTAACAAAACAAAGCGGTGTTAAGTTCCGCCACTCAACATGCCACCTCTCGAATATAGGGCGGAAAATAGAGCACGGAGTGTTTAAATAATAAATTCTCTCTGCCCATACTTATAATACAATAACAATCAAATAGTCAATTTAAATCGACCTTATTTCCCCACAATGTATTAGGTGGGTTAAATTTCACAGTTTTGATTTTATTAAGGCTTACGTAAGCTTGGGAAAAGCTTGATTAATTTGTGAGCGATACTATCAATGGCGGTCAAATACGTCAAAACTTTATGATAGGAATTGTTTCTGTTCATCTATTGATATTTATAAATTAAATAAGTAATAAGACTTAATTTAGAATTCTAGTCTCTAAGCTTATAGATCGAAAAAAGCCCAATTTCTCTTATTAACTGACGTGTTTTAACATTTTTAAAAATGTTTACCTATAAGAAGAGAAATCTTGTAGAAAATATATAAATATTTACGTAGCGAGATTTGAACTAGCGCTTCTTAGAAACGATCCAACCGCTAAACCAATTAAGCTTTACGCTCCTAGGCCGAATGAAAACTGCTTCTCATCTCAGATTTGAGAGCGAATTATAAATACAGGTTTATACCTTATACAGGTATTATATACCTAATTCGAAATTTATATACCTAATTCGAAATTTTTAGTTCTAATTCGAAAGGCTAATTATACTTTAATATTATTAATAGCATCTCTGGTAGATTTTTTCTTAGAATATATATTAGATAATACGGCCAGATAGAAATCTATTTATTAAATATTTCAATTACCTCACGCGTCGTCGTAGTACTCCTAGTTTAAGCGATTTGCTGAAGATGAGTCTGACATCACAAAAATCGAACTCATGACCTGTAGCATAGTAACTCAATTCTTCAACCCCTTCACAAAAAGGTTAAAAAAATTATTAGCTTCACGCTGTATCCCGCACACAGCAGGGTAGGCAGAGGGAACCTAGTGTTAAGACACTCCGTTCCCCACTTTCTGCCGCATTCTGGAGGCATTGCGTGTTGAGTGGCCGAACTCAACGCCGCGCTTAACCTCGACACCAGAGCGAAGAAATGGAAATATAAATTTAAGTAAATATTTCATCTCCTCGAGTGGGAATCGAACCCACAACCAGTCGGTTTTGCAGTCACACCTCGTGCCGCTGCGCCACGACCGGCCTCTCGGCCGACGACAAAAAGGTTAAAAAGTTCAAATAAGAAAAATATACGTTTAAAATTTACATTTACATATAAAAATAAAATTTTACACCACAACCAAGTAAAAACGACCAGCAATATTATTTCCATGAATAAGTATAACATCTTAATATCCAGTAAAATAGATCTCAACGATATCTCAAGTAATATCTCTAGTACCTGTATCTTTAGTATTTCCTGTCGGTTGCCACTCGCAACCTAGTTTTCAGATAAGAAGATTTGCCAAAGCATTGTACCTCCTTTGTAGCGCTGACGATGTCTTGCGTTAATCGTATTGTGGTGTTGGTTTCGTGCAGTTTGTGCCTTACAAAGGAAAAGTTAAACGTTTTTATTAATATTTTATTATTTATTCAATATTAAAGGATTAGTCTCTATATATAATAAGACAGTAAAAATATTTTGGTTTGTACATTTAGTAATTTTGACTGAAATGGATAGAGGGACACTTAAAAAGAATAATAGAAAGTATTTTTTTTTTTAATTTCTTGTCTGTCTGTCTCTCTATACGTATGGTCACATTTTTCTCTGCTGCACCAATTGCTTTGTTTTAACTCAACTTAACAATTAAATTTGTTTCATCAAAATCGGTTCATTGAAAAAAAGTTATCGTCATTTGAATGAACTCAAGGCATTAGTTTGCCTGCGAATGTTATATAGCAATCGCGCTGGTAAGATTACTGGCTAAAGAATGACATTGGAAACGTCTTGATTATATGACTGTTGATAAAAATATATTCAAATTCAATTCAAATTCAAAATTTAATTATACAATATTTTATACAAACAAGTAAACAAAATTGAATTGTTAGTGGAGATTACCTTTATAAATCATAACAACTAGTGACATCAGTACATTTAACAGAGCTTTAAAAAATATAACATAGGTAAAAAGAACGTAATGTTACAAAAATATATACATATAATAAATAATTATGTGTATTTTATGAATGCTTTATGTATATTTTATGAATATCAAATATCAACATTGGTCGTATGTTTTAGTTCGAAACAATCAAAAATTCTTATAGAAATTACGATAATGTCGTAATTTATAAATCATATTAGAATATTACAGATTACAGTAATAAAAAAGGCATATTAGAAGTCATTATAGTTGTCAATCAATTCTGCTTATTAAATCAATAATCATGTATTTTAAGCGGACGAAGCCGTGGGCGGGCCGCTAGTATCTAAATATATGTTTTATTTGACGCCAGGGGCACAAGTGAGATCGATTTCTGTTTGATTTTATTAAATAAAAATAAAATAAATCAGCTTCACACTGTATTTCGCATACAGCAGGGGAGGCATAGGGAATCTTGTGTTAAGACACTCCGTTCCCCACTTTCTGCCGAAATCTGGAGGCATTGCGTGTTGAGTGGCAGAGCTCAACACCAGAGTGAAGAAAGGGAAATATAAATTTAAGTAAATATTTCATCTCCTCGAGTGGGGATCGAACCCACAACCAGTCGGTTTTACAGTCACACCTCGTGTCACTGCGCCACGACCGGTGCATTTTAAATGAAATATAATATTTTTATTTCTCTGTTCTGGTGTCGAGGCGTTATTTTTCACCACTCAACACGTAATTCCTCCGCAATGCTTCCAGAATTCAGCGGAAAGCCGGAATCGGAGAAAACTTATCACGCGGCTCGCTCTACTTACCCTGCTAAATACCAGTTACAGCGTGAAGCTGAAAAAATATGCAAAAGAAAGATACGCATACGCTTGCAAACTCAACTTTGTTAATTTTTATAAATTTCCGTTATCTTACAATAATAATGTAATAAGTGAGACTGCTGTATGCGGGATACAGTGTGAAGCTGATTTATTTTATTTTTATTTAATAAAATCAAACAGAAATCGATCCCACTTGCGCCCCTGGCCTCAAATAAAACATAATTATCAATATTTCCATGAACTGGAAACAAGATAAAGCCCAGTATTGAGTTCTTCCACTTTGTGTACCAGATAATTTAAGACTTTATATCACATTCTAATCTCAATACAATAAAAATTCCAGCGAAACATGAAAAAATGTTCCGTATTCCATATAAAAAATGACGCCACACTTAACTCAAACTCATTTTCTATACATTAAACATATGAAAATGTTAACAAGTAATCACTTTCCCTTTGATAACCGCCGGGATGTTTCACCCGCGACATATTATATTGATAAATCAAAAGCGTGTAAATAAATTCACGAGATTGCCTATCTCCGCCATTAGGCGGAATCAATTCTGTCTTATCAAAGTCGATTTCGGTGTCAAAGGTGTTTTTCTTTAGGTAAAATAATCGGAGCGGTGCGCAATCAGAGTATGGAGCCTCTGAGCTCACACCTCGTCGCTTTAAATACCTGCTAAATCATTGAAGGGTGCGGCGCCGGTGGTGCTCGCTCTGGAGGCGGCGGTGGAGGGTAACTTTGTAAACTGTTAACAAATTGTTGATTGCGAATTAAAGTGTCGATATAACTGAGAGTGTGAATTCGGTAAAACTACTTCAGTCGCATATACATTTTTAATGTTATTTTTATCAATATTTAAGTCTATGGTTCGTTGTAGCACAGAAAATTACATGCTGTCAAATCAATAGATACAAGCATTTATACTGCATTTTTTATCTGCATCAATTTTGCTGCATTTTTTAACTAAATTCACGGCGCCGTGAACCTACAGTTTTATCTTTGGCACAAAATAAGAACTTAGAATACAAATAATGGAAAAAAATCTTTAACTTTCTTTTTTAGTTTTTTCATAGAAAAAATACCACCAACTTCTATTAGTAGTAGATTTAATACAAAATAAGTCCATATGCCCGAAAACATAATTTTGTTAACTTTTATAAGATTAACTTTGTGACTTACGTTTCTGAAATTGGTATGGAAGCCTAGGTGGGAGAGTCCACCGCACACTTAATCGTTCTTTTTATATTCAAATAGACGATAAAACGAGAACTTTTTCATAATTATAATAAGTAATAATCAATCTTACTAAAAATAATAGAAAAAAAAACTTACAGAAACGACATGATTAACAAAAACGTAATTTAAAGAATAAAATAAAATTTCAAAAAGAACTTAAGAAAATGTTGCGTACCGATATGCGAAACTCAAAATTTGCCCCCCTTTTATTAGGATTTAACCATAAATTGATACTATTTATAGTTTTGAAATACACGTTTTTTGCTATATAAACGGTCATGTTTTTTTTAGACAGATATATTTCTACAATTACTTAAAAAAATACATGGCGTATACGTATTTTTTTCCGAAAATCATGAGGCCGTAGATCTACACGATATCTCCAAGCTTTCCTGAGATAAAGGCTCTTGACAGACAGACAGACGGACAACAACGTGATCTTATAAGGGTTCCTTTTTTCTTAAAAGGTATGGAACCCTATTGAGCATCAATCGAGACTACGACTGCTCTATAAGACAGTTTATGTATTTATGTCTATACCCATTTAATTTTGATACTGTTATGAGTGGATTACTATCCTTATCAAATGCTAGTAGAAATGCGTCAAAGCCGTTTGTCTGTCTTCCAATATAGTTTCGCCTGAATCTAGAACTGGCTGTAACTTAGATAGACGTTGCAATTTGCTTGTAAATATAAAGTGAAATTTGTAAACTACAGTTCACAGTCGGGCGACTGTGAATGTGACAGGTTCCAAGTTCGATTACTAGTCGAGGATATTAAATATTATATATTTTCATTTCGTCGCTCTGGTTAGAAAGCAAAGCAAAGTTCGGACGTAATGGACAGAACAGATGTCTTGATACTGTGCTATGAACTTCGGCAGTTGATTTGTACATGACCACACTACATTTAACTACATAAATAAAAAAACCGCAATAAGGAACCTTATACATAGATTGGCTTTACATAGATATTTTATTCTATATATAGATACGGTGTTATTCTAAACTTTACATAGATATTTAATTACTTCATATAGAGAAACTAATAGCTTCATCAAATGGGCTGCTTTTTTACAGGATCAAAAAAAAAAAGTCAGCTTCACGCTGTATCCCGCACACAGCAGGGTAGATAGAGGGAACCTAGTGTTAAGACACTCCGTTCCCCACTTTCTGCCGAATTCTGGAGGCGTTGCGTGTTGAGTGGCAGAACTCAACGCCGCGCTTAACCTCTACACCAGAGCGAAGAAATAGAAATAAAAATTTAAGTAAATATTTCATCTCTTCGAGTGGGGTTCGAACCCACAACCAGTCGTTTTTACAGTCACACCTCGTGCCGCTGCGCCACGTTACAGGATGTTTTTTGATAATATAAAATTTTCCCCTTACAACATTGTAGATCAGTTTTAATATATAGGTCAAGAATACAGTATTATAAAGTAGTCATTGTGTCACACAGTATCGATAGTAATAACGTTTGTTGATACATTGTTAAGATGATATAACTTTGAGGATCTCAGGCGCTAACTTTGATGAAATTGGCGCTGAAATTTGAGGCTTCCTTTTCGTAAATAATACATAAAAAAAATTGTGTTTTACTTATTTATGATCAGAAACCAGTCGTGGCACAAAGGCACAAGCGTGCGACTGTAAACGCGACTGGTTGTAGGTTTGACTTCCACTTCAGGAATTGAAATATTTATTATTTTCATTTGTTCATTCTAGTAACGAGGTAAAGCGCGGCGTTGAGTTCAGGCACTCAGGCCATGCCTGTGGAATTTGGCGAAAAATGGAGAACGCCTCGACACCAGAGCGAAGAAATGGAAATATAAATTTAAATAAAAATAGGCTTTCAATGGCCACGACTGGCCTCTATACGATAGGAATAGATACAAACATAAATAAGTAATACCTATATCTTTAAACTGGTAAACGATAATAATAAATTAAACCAAGAAACATCGCCTTCACAAAAATATTATATTTCTGTTTAATATTAACAACACCTTGTTATTTATGTACGCGTTCTTATCTAGCGCGTGTAGTGCGCACATTTATTGTTGTAAGTAATGGAGCGAATCTCCGGGGACTGCGGGAACATTGTAAGACTTTTGAACCCGGTTTCGAAGTGACAGGTGACTGACTTGATATTTTACTGCAAATTCAATTTCGGCGCACCACAAGATGCAAGGACGCAAAGGCAATGGAATTTGATACTGAAATGTATAGAGGGTTTTGTTTATGTACAATACAATAATACAATAAACTTTATTGCACACAAAGAAATATAAAAAAAGAGGACAACAAATAAATAAGAAAAAAAAAACACGTATGCAAAGGCGGTCTTATTGCTTTAAGCAATCTCTACCAGACAACCTTTATAACATTACAGATAAGTTATAATGAGGAAAAGGGGGACAAAGTCACGGTGCAAGTTTTATTTCGTGAAATTAAATATATAATAATATTAATCAATATAGAAATATAGAATAAACTTACATAAAATATGTTTAATGTTTAAATACAATAGACATACATACATATATTTTAAAAACAATATATAATTACACATATATACATACATATACATACATTCTTAAACGTGTGTAAAAATATATACATAATATTAGATAGATAAGGATAAACTACTATTCTAACTTAAAAAAATACTCTTTTAGACGCTTTTTATATATTGTTTATTTTGTTAAGTATTATTTATTTTTGTTGCAAAGTTTAATTAGAATATTATACCTATTTATGCGTGCGACTGTAAACGCCACGGTTATGGCATCGATCTCCACTTGGGGTGTTGAAATATTTAATATTTTCAATTTCTTGCTCTGGTAATGGCGACAAAGTGCGGCGTTAAGTTCCGCCACTCAACACGCAAAAAAAAGCCCTTTTAAGTGTACTAGTTTTTAGGATTTAACTACAAATGTATAGTTATCAGATTTTTCCTGAATTATTTTTAAATGCTAGCTGCCCAATTTCATAATTCTAGGTCAACCGAAAGAACCCTATTAATTTTGATTCCCTTTAATGTGTCGAAATACACGTTTTTTATACATAAACGGCTATATTTTATAATAAGTAAATGTAGAAAGACGATTTTTTCAGGAAATCAAGGGGCCATAGATATATGGCCGTATATGATTTGAATTTGAACTCGATATTAGATAGACAGACGGACGAACGGACAACAAAGTGATCTTTTTTAGGTTTCCTTTAAAATGTATATCCCATCTACTGACTCCATTTTATTATATATGTAGGTATAATGCAATAAACTTTCGGAAGTAGCTTACGCTAAGAACCCTTAGGGAAAGTCGTTTTCCGCTCGATTTTTAGCTGACAGGTGACAACAAGTTGACGGTGCACTATTAAAAATTCAATTCGGAAAAGCGACAGGATGTATAAATAAGTAAATACCTTTAAGCTTAGCTACGACCAAGAAATCTCAATAATCCGTTTTTATTCGACTTTACTATGGAGTTTCCTATACATATACATATAAAACTTTTGTGTTACTAAGGGACTTTAAAGATAATGTAGGAACGAAGGTACTATAATAAGTTGAATTTTATGTAGGTTTATTATAAAATTCCCAATATTACTGCATATTGAGATATTTTATATTATATTTAGAGGCCAAACGTGGCGCAGGGGCACAAAGTGTGACTGTAAAACCAACTGGTTGTGGGTTCTATCCCCACTCGAGGAGACGAAATATTTGCTTAAATTTATATTTCCATTGAAGACGTTGAGTTCTGCCACTCAACACGCATTGCCTCCAGAATTCGGCAGAAAGTGGAGAACGGAGTGTCTTAACATTAGGTTTCCTCTGCCTACCCTGCATGTGCAGGCACACATCATCAGCAGATTCACACCGTGAAGCTGATTTTTTATTTGTATTATATTTACAATATATACATATTTATATTACACAAATGTTTAAATAAGTATATTATAGAATATTAATCTATATAAAACTTTCGTATGTTATTTAAATCTTTCGGGATTTTATTTGATTTTGCTCACGAAAAATGTGGTTGGCAGTGGGAACGCGCGCGGGAATTCCGGGATAAAGTAGTCTTTATGTTGCTCAATTTCTGTCTTACAGTGTTAGTTTCATAAAAATCAGTTCAGCTGTTCAAGAGATAGAGCCGGAACAAAAAAAAAGACACAAAACAGACAAAAAAAATTGTTTGTTTGTGTTTTGGTATTGTATAAATAAGTTCCTGGAAAACACGGCTATTTTGACATTACAGACAGATAGTTTATTTTATTTATATGTATAGATTTTAGGGAAACACTGAGAAATTTGTCAGAATTCTTACTCGTATATTAGTTCGTCGTTCGTTCGTTGAGGCCAGTCGTGGCGCAGCGACACGAGTGTGACTGTAAAACCGACCGGTTGTGGGTTCGATCTCCACTCGAGGAGATGAAATATTTACTTAAATTTATATTTCCATTTCTTCGCTCTGGTGTCGAGGTTAGTTCGTTCATAATTTCATTCGACGTTGACGTAACTAAAATGTACAATATTACATTTTTGTACCAAAAAGGAAACTGATTTCTTAAATTTTAACCGAATCCTATTATCAGAACCTAATCAAAGTTAAACTAAACTATCTTTGAAGTGTTTACTTTACAATAATTAATCAGTCCATTTGTCGCGCACATTCTTAATACAAATTTAAGACTTATGTGATTTAGTCATGGATAACATTATCAGAAACGGACCAAATTAAAATGGGACCACACGGGAAGCCTAGTGCTGGTGGTCCTTTCAAATAAAAAAAAAAGACTTATAAAAATTGGTTCACTCAGTCAAAAATTCTGAGGTAACAAACATTTATAAAATACAGTCGAATTGATAGCCTTCTCCTTTTACAGTAGTCGGGTAAAAAGTAGCTCGAGGTTCAAAAGTTTGTAAATTTAATACTTTTTTCAACAAAAAAGACAAGTTTTTATAAAGTAAACTTTGGTTTGTCTTATATGTAAATAACTTTTTATATTATATGAAAACAATAAATATACGACGTGCCACGAAGCGATATAACCGCAGAAGCATTGACATCTGTTACGCTGACAGCTAAACGATTCGGGTACAACATTTAATCACATATTTTGACTTTCAATTTTGGTTTACCTTTTATTGAAATGTAGAATTGAATTATTATTATAAAAGCCAATAATGGTTAAGGCCGGTCGTAGCGTAGGGCGACAGTCATCCGACTGTAAGGGCGACAGGTTGTGGGTTCGATTCCCATTCGAGCAAATGCACTCGAGCAATATTTGATATTTTTATTTCCTCGCTCTGGTAACGAGGTGAAACTCGGAGTTGAAGTGAAACGGTCGGTTAAACGTTTTTACGTTTCCGAATTCTGGAAGCATTGCGTGTTGGGTGGCAATGTCATCTAACACTGAAGAACAGAGAGAAGGAGGAGAGAATTGTATTTCTTACGAAATAGGAATTTACGCGAATAAAAACTGAGTTTGCAGAGCACCAGTACTTATCATCTTCATGCAGATTTCAAACACACAGGCACACGCACACGCACACGCACACGCACACGCACGCGCACGCGCGCACGCACACGCACACGCACACGCACACGCACACGCACACGCACACGCACACGCACACGCACACGCACACGCACACGCACACGCACACGCATGCGCACGTACGCATGCATACATACACACACACACACACACTTACTAACACTGCAAATCAAATAGAAGCTTGTAAAAATGTGTAAATCACTCAACGAGAAAACACTACTGCAAGTGCTCATATTACTAAAACATTGATATGGTTGTCCTTTAAATAGTATATTTTTTTGAAAACGATCAAATTTCCCTAAAACATGTTTTTTTTTTATATCAATACAGTAAAATAAATATTTGCTCTGAAACAAATATTTCCTAAAGTAATCAAACGCAATTACGGTTGCGGTTAAAAACAAACCAACAAAAGCCCAACTTAGAGGAAGCTCATCAAACAACTTAAACGATTCCGACCTTTTCAAACAACTATAATAATTATTTTGGTCCCTAGCCGGTTAAAGGAAATAAATACAAAATAATAAAGCAATTATTAGTATTAACTTTTTTTTTATGGGAAAGGCAAGGCAAACGAGCGTTTGTATCACCTGATGGTAGGTGACTACCGCCACCCACGACCCCGTGCAACACCAGAGGTGCTACAGGTGAGTTGCCGGCCTTTAACGTGGGTTGGGCGCCGGAGCCCGGCATTATCTGATGCGAAACTCAGCAGCCACTACTTAATGGCGGTCTTAAATGCCGGGGGTGGTAATGATCTGGTCGAGTCTGCCCATGCGTGTTGCCATTGCTGGCGACGTGACTCTACCACATGTACTTTAGTCACCTCTTACGACACCCCCAGTACCAGGATGATCCTATTCTAGGGATCACACGGCGCAACTATTGTCACCATGGTACAGTTAGTATGTACTCGTATATACACAACAAAATACATTGAAAATTAGTTCTAATTCCGTGTTTCATGCTTTTCTACAGTATAGCAGGTTTGTTAGAGGGAACCTAGTGTTATGAAGTTAGAGGCCAGTCGTGGCGCAGGGAGACAGAGTGTGACTGTAAAATCGATTGGTTTTGGGTTCGATCCCCATTCGAGGGGATAAAATATTTATTTACATTTATATTTTCATTTCTTCGTTCTGGTGTCGAGGCAAAGCGCAGAGTTGAGTTCCGCCAGTCAACTACTAATTACTACTTACTTTGCTCCCATTATGGTTTAAATAAAAACTTTACGAAAATATATTTTATTTAAACCATTATGTATCCCGCATATAGTAGGGTAGGCATAAGGGACCTAGTGTTAAGTTACTCCGTTCCCCATTTACCGCATAACTTAAAATTAAAATGAAATATTGCGTATAGAGTGGTGGAACCCAAAACTGTACTTTACGTTGTTACGAGGAAATTAATATAACACATTACCACGATTGGGAATCAAATCCACAACCATCACGTTTTATGATTACTAAATGTTATACTGGACGTATCCATACATAAAATTAAAGAAAACACAAATTAAACCAAAAAGAAAGCCCATCACAAATCATCGATCATCATCACACAAGTCAAAGTGATACCGAAATTGAACCCGGAAGCTCAGTCATTGAGTAAATTGGCTAATCGGAACATTGAGCTGCGGATCAAACCGACCGCATACCAGCTAACACTGTGTTGTTCGTGTAATGCTAGTACACGGTGAGTAAGTAAGCAACATGTTGCATTATTGAAGTGCAAGCAAATTACAATTACGTATATCTGAATATTAATAAAGGAAATTAACTAATCTGTCTGTGATTTTGTAATAAAGATTAGTAATATATTTAGACATTGTCTCATTGTAAATCAGGCGAGTCGTGGCGCAGGTGCACAAATGTATAACGCGAATGGTTATGGGTTCGATTCCCAGTCGCGGAAATGAAATATTTATTTTAATTTATATTATCAATTCTTCGCTCTTGACTTCCGCAGCTTAACAACGAATACCTCCAGAATACAACCGAAATTGGGAAACTGATGGTCTTCCATCAGATTATCCTTTATTGCACACAAAATATACAAGTAAAACAAAATTAATAAACAAAACAGACCGGAATGTCTTAACACTAAGTTCCCTCTGCCTGCCTCTGCTTTGTGCGTGATAAGCAATGACAGTACCTATGATTTCCATGAAACGCTTGTTAGCCGCTCTAGTGGACAATAAGCGGCGCGATGTAGAGTTCCGCCACTCATCACATGATGTCTCAAAATCTGGACGGAAACTTGAGAACGGATTATTAAAATTATTTAGTTAATTATTAAAATGAATCAAACTTCGACTAACGAGATTCTTAGTTATAAGTCATAATAGTTAGAATTTGTATTCTACACGAAATTTCAAAAAAATATTTTCGTTTTCTATTGATATTAAATTAAATTAGCTTCACGCTGTATCCCGCACACAGCAGGGTAGGCAGAGGGAACCTAGTGTTAAGACACTCCGTTCCCCACTTTCTGCCGAATTCTGGAGGCATTGCGTGTTGAGGGGCAGAA
>DWQW01002410.1:0-27111 GCA_018249695.1 Heliconius erato demophoon | reverse complement strand
TGCCACTCAACACGCAATGCCTCCAGAATTCGGCAGAAAGTGGGGAACGGAGTGTCTTAACACTAGGTTCCCTCTGCCTACCCTGCTGTGTGCGGGATACAGCGTGAAGCTAATTTAATTTTATTTTAATTTTTATTTGTTACGTATCTACATACTAGTTGGTCAACCAAGTTGACTTTTATTATATAATTGGTAAGGGTTAGACCATTTGTGTAACTTTACTTAACTGGACTTCTTTATTTTTCTTTCAAAGTTAATTTATAGCTTTCTCCTTCTTATTTGCTAAGAGACTCGAATATATATTGGATTCATGTTTCCAATCGATAGAGTAACAATGAAACGCATCAGATTCTATATAAAAATATATCTATTTTTTCCTCAAAAATAAAAATGTGGCACAAATAAAACTATATATTATATTTACAGTGCTATTCGAATGGTTGTTAAAATAGAGGTTTAGTAACCATGGTCTTTGTAATTTTGCTGATGTTACACCTATTAACTTTATGTCCTTTTTCAGTTTTACGCTGTATCCCACACATAGCAGGATAGATACAGGGGATCTGGGAACCTAGTTTTAGGACACTTCGATCCGATTAATAATATTTTGGAAGTATTGGGTGTTCAATGGCGGAACATTCGCCGCGCTTTGTCTAGTTATTAGAGCGAGGAAATGAAAATATTAATTATTTCATTTCCTCATGAGGGAATCGAACCCACAACCTGTTGAGTGTACAGTCACATGCCCCTTCGCCACGATTGGCCTCATATGTCATTTTAGAATTAAGATTGCAAAAATTTGTTTTAAAAGTAATGTTCCAGTGAGATTATTAACGTTACTATAGCAAATATTTGTTTATAGAAGGTTGAGCATACTCGTATTTTTTCACTGTAAAATTAAACCGATTACAAAAATCTATCAATTCTTATAAGTGTATATTTAATTTATGACCTCTTAGTTTTAATTGATTTTGATATCCTGATCTCAAAAACTACTGAACCAATTTTAATGAAACTTGGATAATTCTCTAAGTTAAAGGTTAAATCAGAAAGGATCATCTCGAGATATTAGTTTTTGAGAAATATATGGACAAACATGCATACTTACACATATGAAAGCTAGCATGGCCGCTTAAAAACATAAACGGTTCATTCATTATACTTGAATATTACTCGAATCCAACAATGTTACGTACGGACACGTTAAACTATCTTTCTTTGTAATCGGTTAAATATTATATTTTTAAATATTATAATTTTTCCCAAATGAAGTTGTGACTATACGAATAATATACGACTATGGCGTGTGCATTTAGATATTTTTAAACAGTTGTACTTTTTGATATTTTTAAATAAATACGCAAAGACACGTAATTGCGAGGGAAATTTAAATCCTTATTTCTATCGAAAACGCGGCGTTGAGTTCCGCCACTCTGCACACAATGTTTGTGGTTGCAACAAAGTGGGGAACGGAGTGTCTTAACACTGATTTCCTTCCGTGTGCGGGATACAGCGTGAAGCTGATTAATTAATTTGTATATTTAAATTAATAGCTAAATAAATACTAATTAATCATATATTTTTTATCAATTAATTTTTTTGATTGAACAACATACTTGTTAGTTTAAATAACGATTAGATCAATACCTATAATTGTTCCTCCATCAAAACACAATAGATTTAAATGGGTGGAAGATAGAGAATGTGAATCTCTATTTCTTTTCTCTTTAACTCGCAAAATTAATATACACATATATAAAAGTTAATATACAAATATATAATAAGCTTTAGTAAAAGTTCTTCATTCACGTTGAGTGACAATATAATATGAGCAGAAAAGCAGTTTCTGGAAATTTTCTTGAATTTCAAACTTCACTTAGAAGATTGTATAACAACTGCATTTGAACATTCAAAAGTTTGCTTCGTTCAGCATTCGAGAATGAAATTGTTAGAAAATGTTGATACGTTTGATATATATATATATATATATATATATATATATATATATATATATGTATTTTTTTATCAGCTTCACGCTGTAACCCGCACACAGCAGAGTAGGAAGGGGAAATCTAGTGTTAAGACACTCCGTTCCCCACTTTCCGCTGAGTTTTAGAGGCACTGCGTGTTGAGTTTCGAAATTCAACGCCGCGCTTTGCCTCGACACCAGTCTCCTCTATTTTATTTAAAATATTGGCATTATAAATAAATAAATCAGCTTCACGCTGTATACCCGCACACAACAGGATAGGCAGATGGAACCTAGTGTTGAGACACTCCGTTCCCCACTTTCCACCGAGTTCTGGAGGCATTGCGTCTTGAGTGGCGGAACTCAACGCCGCGCGCTTGGCATTATAATAGAAGTAATCTAACTAATCTATATATGTAGATATTTGTTTGAAGCCAGTTGTGTTGCATGAGCACAGGCATGTGACTGTAAACGTGACAAGCTGTGAGGTCGTTTCTCACTCGAGAAAATGATATACTTAATATTTTACTTCTTCACTTTGGCAAAGCCGGGGCAAAGCGCGGCGTTTAGTTCCGCCACTCTGACCTGTTACCTGACACCTTCAGTGTAGGTCTAAATAACTTCATAAATAACATTAAGGGCCGACGTATCATCTCATATGTGGACGATAACACGCAACACCGTATAAATAATGACATGAAGAATTTTTTTGACATTTTCTTAGTTTGTTCATGTACTCTACCAGAAAATGTATGTGATTGCTTATGCAAGAGTATAACTATAGTATTACGCAAATTGGAAGTTGTCAGATAGAGGAACAAGAATATGATGAAAGTCTTAATAGAAACAGATGCTTATTGGCAATTGGTACTTGGCCTGGATGTGGAACTCAATTCGCGAATAGATTAATATTCGTCGAGGCCAGTCGTGGCGCAGGGGCCAAGTGTGCGACTATAACGCTGGTTGTGGGTTCGATCTCCACTCGAGGAAATGCAATATTTAATATTTTAGTTTCTCCGCTCTCGCGTAGAGGCAAATCAAGCCGTTGAGTTCCAAAACAGATCAGGCTATACCTTCAGAACTCGGTGGAAAATGGGGAACGGAGTGTCTGCACAGATTGTTAATATGTTCCCTCTGCCTGCCCTGCTATGTACGGGATACAGCGTGAAGCTGATTAAATAAACCGATTAATGTTATTTTAAATATAAATGAGATATTAATAAAATATCATTTTCTAAAATTAAATGTTCCGGAACCTTTTATAATTTTATAATGCTCATTCAAGCTTACTTTTATCTTACTACGAATCAATGGAATTTTCCATACCGATGATCAGGTGGAAATTTCAATGCATCAAGTGGCCTTTTTTGGACTACCTTTAGAAGTATACATGTTTTATTTAGTTAAATATTAATCCTTTTTTGTTTACGCAAAAACTATTGAACAGTTTAAAATAAAAATTTCTCTAATATAGCGTTTACATCATCACAACATATAAGCTAAAATTTAGCTAGCTAACTTCAACGGCTCCGCCTGTTTAAATAAATTGTTACGTTATAGGCAAATTATACAAAATGTTTATCTAAATTGTCTGTGTTATTTTGCATAAACTAAAGTTTCATCGAAATCCGTTTAGTAGTTTCAGCGTAAAAACGCTCATCAAATTAGCTAATGACACATATTATCGACATTATTTTTTTAGTAATATAAAAAAATAAATAAATCAGCTTCACGCTGTATCCCTTACACAGCAGGGTAGACAGAGGGTACTTAGTGTTAAGACACTCCGTTCCCCACTTTCTGCTGTATTCTGGAGGCATTGCGTGTTGAGTGGCAGAACTCAACGCCGCGCTTTGCCTCGACACCAGAGCAAAGAAATGGAAATATAAATGTAAATAAACATTTCAGTTCCGCGAGTGGAGATCGAACCCACAACCAGTCGGTTTACAGTCACACTTTGTGCCCCTGCGCCACGACTGGCCTCCTATTACTCAATATTATATTTATTAGTATAATATTTAGTAATAGGATTCTGTACGATTTATTCTAATATACATTATATAACACAACTTTTTAAATATTTGAATAATATTATTCTATTGTTGGTTCAATAAAGTAAGCGAAAAAAAAACAAAGGAGCAATGAAAATGACGCGTCATGGCTGTGGCCTACTTTTGAATAAGGACAAATTAGGTCGTTCCAAGAAAATGGGCATTAAGATGCATAGTACATTGAACCTGTACAAATCTGGAAGGTATTTGTAAGAAACATGCTTTTATTAAATTATACGTAAACTCTGTGTTTATATATAATCTTCCTATATATTGCACTTTTAAAATTAAAAAAAAAATTTGGAGACCAGTCGTGGCGCAGCGGCACGAAGTGTGACTGTAAAATCAACTGGTTGTAGGTACGATCCCCACCCGAGGAGATGAAATATTCACTTAAATTTATATTTCCATTTTCTTCGCTTTGGTTTCAAGGGTAAGCGCGGCGTTTAGTTTTGCCACTCAACACGCAATGCCTCCAGAATTCGGCAGAAAGTGGGAAACGGAGTGTCTTAAAACTAGGTTCCCTCGACCTACACTGCTGTGTGTGGGATACAGCGTGAAGCTGATTTAATTTTTAATTTTATTTAAATTTTGATCTCTTTGTGTGATCGTTGCTATTTAAAAAAATATACTTGGAACAAATTAAAATTAAATTTTCTGGAAGTTTTCGTATTAATAAAACATATTCGAATACTACAATTCAATTAAGTTTTAAGCAAATTATATGTTGTCTATTAAAGTGTCAAACCAATTAAATTATGACTTATTTTCAGAGCTTTTATACTTAGGTAAAGAGACAAATCACGGCGCTCTCCGTTTAAGAATTATTTTGAATGCTCTGTACCTATATATTATATTTACTGGCGTTTACTTCGAGTGGGTACTGAACCTACAATTATCGATTATTATGAGACCGTTCTCGTGCAGTGTGAAAAGTGTGTGACTGTAAACAAGTGTGACGGTGGTGGATTCGATCCCAACTCAGGGAAACATATTACTCGTATATATATTTTTTGCCTTTTGTGTTAAGACGATAAAAATGGAGAACGGAGAGTCTTAGCACTAGGTTCCCACTTTCAACCCCGCTGCGAGATAATAACGATTTAAATACCTCTATTATTAAATTAATTGTAATAATAAATTTAAAAAAAAAACCTGAATAGTTTCAAGTTACTTTAAATAATAAAATTTCCTTACTACAGTTCCATCTGAATATAACTTAGTACTTCGTGAAGCCATTAAGCTTCATTGAAGATTTATTATTTTTTGTTGGAATTGTGACCTACTTGTACCTTCGCACGCTAATGTTTCAAGTGACGGCAGGTGTAAATTACACTGTGAATTAGTTTAACAAATCAAGATTAGGAAACTACAATAGATATGGTAGCCAAGTTTTTTTTTTGTGATAAGAATCTGTATCGTGAAGACATCGGGTAGGATGTCTGAATGTAAACGCGGTGGTTGTGGATTCGATCCCGAATCGGAGAAAATTATTATTTTTTATTTGTTTATGTATTTTGCTAGGGTAAAGTGTGGCGTTGAGGTTCGCCACTTAACATGTAATCTCTCAAATCGAATTGTAGATAACGGAGTGTCTTGGCTCAAAGTTTTCCTTCTTTCTCTAAATTACTATTCAGCATAATGATTATAGCTTATGAAGTAGAAAATATCTATATTTTTTACGTATTTAAATCGTTAATCTTCATGTAGAAATAAAAAATATTTTTAAGAAAACATATAAAAATTTGAACGTAGCGAGATTTGAATCCGCAATCTTTGTAAACCGGCCAAGCGCTCTGACCATTAAGCCATAAGCTTACGTTCTCTTCAAACGTCGAAATTCTTATATGCTTAAAAAATAATTTGGCAAGGGAGAATGCTATTTATTAAAGATTATTTTTTACATTCGGCTATACACAAGATGTGTTTATATTATACGTTGTCATTAAGGTAATAAGCCTTGCAATTCCATTTTAATGATTAATATCGTTATAATGAAATTGCAAGGCAAATTTTCCTTAGTTTTCTGAAATAATTAATTAGGCTACAATAAAATAATATATCAACATTCGAGCGAAAGCGAAACTCAATGACGCACTTAGTCTGGTTACCAGAGCGAGAACATATAAATATTAAATGATTCATTTCTTCGAGAGGGAATCGAACTCACAGTACATCGAATACATTTACAGTTCACACGCTGTGCCACTGCGCCACGACGGCTTAATAAAACTTAAAATAACTTATATGTAATTGATATTTCATACATATTGTATGGCTAAGATTGTTTCTTCAAGTTTTAAGACTATGGTTAAGAAACACAGGCTTTTGTCACACGGTTAAATCTAAGAGAGTCGTAGTACAAGTCGTTGACCCAAATGTGTAGCGGGTTAGGTCGCTAGATAACAAAGGTGAAACTATATTTGTGTATTATATCTATATATACTAAAGCCCTTTCATTTCGGTTTGTACGTAAACTACGTGGAATATTTTCATATTTCTACTAAAAGATTAATATTTTATAATAGTGACGTGTAAGTTTTATATTTTTGCGGTTTTGTTTTTTTTTTTTTGTTTTGAGGGTATAGTGGAGTTGGTAATAATTTGAAATATGACGATTTATGGTTCGATTTCCGCTTGGGGGAGTCGAATACTTAATGTATTTTTTTCGTTCTGGTAAAGAGGCCAAACGCAACGTTAAGTTCCGCCACTCAATACGCAATGCCTCGAAAATTCGGCGGTAATAGGGGACCGGAAATGTCTTAATAGACTGAGTGTCTTAGATTTCCAGGTTCTCTTTGCTTACGTTGCTATGTATAATATAAAGTCTAAGTCGCAGCTAAGCTGTTATTTAGTTAAGTCGATTAAAAATCTTCTAAGAAAGCTTAGAGAGAAGCAGTTTTAGATTATAGTGATACGAGATACTTATCTGTAATTGCAAGGTTCCGTGTAAACATAGTTGTATATCGACTAAATTGCAAAACTTTTCTACCGCGCTTCTGTGTAAGTCGTTATTTGTGTAGACATCCTGGCTCCGTTGACATAAAAGCGATTGTTTAAATGTTGACTATATTTTTTTTAGCTTCACGCTGTATCCCGCACACAGCAATGAGAGCAGATTGAACTTAGGACTTAGTGTTATGATACTCCGTTCTCCATTTTCCATTGTGTGTTGAGTGACGGAACTCCACGCCGCGTTTTGCCTCGATATTTTCGACCATTGACATTTCTCGAGGAATGAAATATTTAATATCTCTATTTCTTGGGAATAGACCCCACAAACTGTCGCGCTTAATGGAATAATAACGGTGATTTTATAAAACCTAAATATATCATATATTTATGTATATTTTGGACAAAATACATATAATCAATCCTAAATACAATTTTATAAAATGTACACTTCATAATATTTAATGTTTCACAACCACGAGTGGAAGTCGAACCCACAACCGTGGCTCGTATAATCGCATGCATGTCCCCTGCGCCACGACGGCCTCTCAAATCATAGCAAAGATAGACAGAGAGAGAGAGAGTAAGTCGTGATAAAACTTCACTATATGAAAAAAATCCTTTATTTTCGTACTCACTCATATCACTGATTACCTAATGAATCGTTTCATATCCTTTACCCAACTGCTATCAATATTGTAATTTGTCCAGGCAAAATAACTGATATATTATACTTTGATATATAATGATATATCCTCAGTCGAGGAAATGAGATATTTATTTAAATTTATATTTCCATTTCTTCGCACTGGTGTTGAGGCAAAGCGCAGCGTTAAGTTCCGCCACTCAACAAACCATGCCTCCAGAATTCGGCGGAAAGTGGGGAACTGAGTGTCTTAACACTAGGTTCCCTCTGCCTACCCTGCTGTGTGCGGCATACAGCGTGAAGCTGATCTGATTTTATCTGATTTACTGTGATATACGGATAGAGTACATAGATAGGCATATCCCAATCCATTTATAATTAAAGCATAGTAGAGTTCCACTAATAAATGTTGAATATGCGGTTTAAATTTTGTCCTATAATTTGACACGTAATTAAAACAAAATTTCCAGTTAGTTTGCCTTTTTATGAAAATAATTTAATTTATTAGGTAATTTTTTTATTAACCACACGCTGTATCCTATATATATCAGGATAGGTTAGAATAGCGTTTGGGGTTCCGTTCTCTCTGACTACCCTGTTAGGGATAGAGCGTGGAGCAAAATAATATATAAAGACATAAAAGATATATAATCAAGATAAGAGGCCAGTCGTGGCGCAGGGGCACAAAGTATGAGTGTAAGCCCACGGGTTCGATTCTCACTCGGGGAAATTAAATATTTATTAGTTCCATTTTCCGCGCTCTAGTGTCGAGGCGAAGCGCGGCGTTGAGTTCCACCACTATTCGTCAGAAAATGAGAAACGGGCTGTCTTAAGAATAGGTTCCTTCTGCCTGCCTGGAAAAGATAATATGCTCTGGTCCTATCGGCTCTTCGCTTCGGGCGGAAAGTAAAGATGTCATGACACCAGTTTTTCTCCATCTGTAAAATGTACCGTGAAATACTTATTTAGAAAACATATAAAATTTTTTTAAAAAATTTGAACGCAGCGGGACTCGAACCCGCGCCTCCTGGAAACCGACCAGGCGCTCAGCCATGCGTTCATGCGTGGTCAGAGCGCCTGGTCGGTTTCCAGGAGGCGCGGGTTCGAGTCCCGCTGCGTTCAAATTTTTATATGTTTTCTAAATAAGTATTTTTCTTTCCTAAGTGTGGAATAACACCTTAAAAATGTTTAAAAAAAATGTAGCGTGAAGTTTAAAATAAAACAATTCAAAAAGAAAAATAATGGATATTAGAACAGATTTAGCAACTATATACTTTTTCAGCTGAGCTTTCAAAATGTGGCTTGTCATTTGTTACAATATATATTGTTGTTCGCTCTCACATACATACATAAAGTTAGTCTACGCTTGAGGCCGAGTATATAGGTCACATGAGGAAATACAAAAATACGGATTATATAAGTGTAATGTATTACAAACAGTATTTTAGTTAAATTAAAAATCAAATCAGTTTCACGCTGTATCCCGCATATAGCAGGGTAGAGGGAACTTAGTGTTAAAACACTCCATTCTCCACTTTACGTCGATTTTCTTTGGAGACATTGCGTGTTAAGTGACGGAACTTAACGCCGGGCTTTTAGTATTTTAGTTTATTCGTTGTCATTAAAATCGAATTTTAATCCAATTTGCGTGCGGATTAAATAAGATTTGCATTTTAGTAGACTTAAGCTCTTTTAACAAGTTGTATTCAATGATAATCAATATTTTGTGTACCGAATAAAATGTTATCACATTTAAAAAAAACAGTAAATGTGAATGTGAATGCCACTTAACACGCAATGCCTCCAGAATTCGGCAGAAAGTGGGCAACGGAGTGTCTTAACACTAGGTTCCCTTTGCCTACCCTGCTGTGTGCGGGATACAGCGTGAAGCTAATTTATTTATTTATTTTAGTAAATGTGAATAACGATGACCATCGTGACGCAGTGGAACAGTATCAAACTTTAAACGCGATTGTTGTGGTTTCAATTTTCATTCGTGGGAATGGTTTATATTTACAACTAGCGACCGCATAGTAAATCGTTTTATTTAAGCTTCACGCTGTTAAGGCACTCCATTCTTATTAAGACAGTTCCATTTCCCATTAACAGCTGAATTCTGTAGGCGTTGCGTATTGAGTGGCGGTCGTGCACCAGAGCGAAGAAAGTCGAGTGAAATACTTACGAGATCCGATAACAATATTATTTTAAAGACAATATGTATATATTCAAAATTGAAATTTCAGAAAAATCTATAAATTATTTATTTACTAACAATATTGTCGCTGCTATGCTTTGTATTGGCACAACTTTTTTATCTATGAACCTATTTAAATAAAACTTACACTAAATTGGAAGAAAAATTTCTTGGAAAACAACAGTAGTTTCTGAGATAAGCGTGCACAAACGCACGGATAAAATGCTAAAACTTATATTTTTCATAATATTTTTAGATTAACTCAAACAAGATAGTCATTAATAGACATTAAGTCAAATAATTATAAAAAATCACAAACTACGAACTTACGCTTAAGCACAACCCTGTGACAAGTAAAAGATAGAATTCTTCTATTGCTACATTTCTATTATCTATATTATCTTTAGAAACTAATCCTTTTAAAATATAATACAATAAGAAAGAAGCAGAGCTCTTGGTACAATTACTCTGGCTCGAAACAACGCAATAGATTTAAGGGTCTTTTACACTAAAATTTCCATCAAAGTGCTACAAATTAAAATGTTCTCGAGCTTTTAATATTTGTGTCAGCAAGGAAAATGTTTGTTAAATTTATGATTTTATAATAATCAGATTTTGCACACACCTCGATAGACGCTTTTGATAATTTCGAAAGAAGCAATGGCTCTACTTGTTAAGCTATAGTCTTATAAGATTGAGACAGTGGCGATTCGATCCCCGCTCGGGGGATTGAAGTATTATTTATTTAATATTTTCATTTTTTCGTTCTGGCATCAAGGCAAAAGCTCGGCATTGAGATACGCCACTTAACACGTAATGCCTCGAAAAAATCGGCGGAAAGTGGGTAACAGAATGTGTTAACGCTAGGTTCCTTCCGCTATCTTATCCTATATGTGGGATACAGCGTGAAACTAATCTTACAAGATTTATTAAACAAATAATTGAATAAACTTGCTTTTATATTTGCAATGTTATATGTCATATTTTTTTAATCTTTTCTTTTTCGCAAAGAGCGCTCTATATCTTGTTCCAAATCTCAACTAAATGAAATGTTTTTATAATTTAAAAATATTTTATAATTTAAGGATTATTATTCAAAGCAACAAAGCTAGAACTTTTTATTTTGCGTTTTTTCATCGATAGACTGTTGTTGTACGTGATAGTTCACTTTTTCGATTTTATATTCTACTTTTATTTTTTTGTATCGTAGCCGACAGCTAAAAAATACGATTCGATCTAGTGACAGTAAAAAATAAATTCGTTTTCTATTTTATTTCATATGGAAAATAAAAACAACCGTGTATATTTGAATTCAAAAGTTATCATTACATAAATCTTGAATGCATCACTGATTGAGTGGTTCGATATGTCGTTGCTATATTATTGGTCCTTGATGACGTCGACTGTACTTTATAAATATATTGAAAATTATTATAATATTTTATTTTTATCTATACTTATTAAAAGATTTCAACATTCTCAATACTATTTACATATGTTACTTCACGCTGTTTCCCGCATGTTGCACTTTCCACCTGATTTTCTATATATCGATACTCTGTTACCCACTCTTTGTCCAATTTTCGAAACATCATATTACATAAAGATTGGTGGAATTTAACGCTGCGCCTTGTCTTTTTACCAAAGTAAGTAAATGAAAATAATCCACAATCTTCTTCTTCTTCTATCTTCTCAAAACAATCTTCTTCTTCTATCTTCTCAAATTTCTTCAACAGTAGAAATTAAACCCACAACCGTTGCGCTTACAGTCAGACACTACAGCGCTGGGCCATAACGGCCTCCAAGCTTATTTTTTAATTTAAAAATTTATTTATAAATAAACAATGTAAGATATTATATAATAGTATTGGAATACCCTTTTAAGTGGTTAGTGAGATTTAGTTTCCTTCTGTTTTCAGCACGATTACCGACTCTCCAATTAAAACTGCACGTGACAGTTCTTATAAGTGACTTTGTGCTCGAACAACTACGAGAAAGACCAAAGCCAACCCTCGACGGGCAATTCAATCTAAACTTATTATAAGTTTTCAGATATTTAAATATTTTAATAGAGGGCTTTAATTTTATCAAAAAAAAATTATACCGTACCGTATTTTATTGTATATTTAAATTATACCGTATTTTTGTTTAAAAAAATATTTTAAAAAAAGACCTTTAAGGTCCCCCCAATTTATTTACATCAGCTTCACGCTGTATCCCGCACACAGCAGGGTTCAAATCAGGGACTGTAAACACGACTGGTTGTGGCTTCGATCTCCATTCGATGAAATGAAAGATTTGTTTAAATTTATAGAGTTCCGTCACTCGGTGGGGGAACGGGGTGTCTTACCACTATTTCCCTTTACCTACCCTGTTGTGTGCGGGATACAGCGTGAAGCTCATTTATTTGATTTAATTTAAAGCTTTATTACCTTTTAGCTATTCCTTCATAAATTATTCAGATTTTTCTCTATTTTAATTATAATGTGAGTTACATATTTTTAATATTTGGGTTGTTTTTTATCTTTACACATTATAGTTTTCTACAGTTTTCTTTTTTCTCTTCCTTTGTCAGTGTAAATTTGAAAATTGAAAAGAATTTTGCACATACATCTGACCACAGTAATAGTTACAATGGAAACGGTTAATATACCACGCCGTTCGTCATATCCATTATTTATAGTATAGAATAGTACTACTCTTCATAGTATAGAGTGTACGTAGTTAGTGCAGCCTTCTAGTAGTTCTTAACTCAATAAATCAGCACTCAGCTTTGCAACAGTGGGTCCTAATGGCGGAAACTAAATTGAATACAAGTTTTTAACTATTAAATTCACGATTGTAAGGCAATTATTATATTGTATTGGCTAATGTATGAGAAATATAGGCGTATGTATATTTTTTGTAGCAGATTTTTTTAGAGGGGGACAAGTGTATGACTAAAAATGTGATTGGTTTGATTTCCACTTGTGGATATTAAATATTTTTATTTGCTATCTTTGGTAACGAGGCAAAGCGTAGGATTGAGTTTCGCCACTCAATACACGGTACCTCCAGAATTCGATGGAAAGTGGAGAACGAAAGTGTCTGAATGGGAACGAAGTGGCTTAACACTAAGTTCTCGGGTTTCCTCTGCCCACCCTGCTATGTGTGGGACACGAGGTGAAGCTATTGATTGAACAATTCTTTAAATTTTATAATAGTTCTTCATAAATACACTTTTGTCTTTACTAAAACTATCTTATTATCAAAGGCAGATAACATACAAAAGTAATAATCAGATCTAATTATTACCGTACATAAAATATTTTCATTTCAGATTTACCTAAAATAACGATCAATCATACTAGAGTAAACAAAAGGACCGAATAGCAGAATGTATGTATTAATAAAAGAAAATTGGTACAACACACGGTCACGCACGTCTCCGTAATAAACGTTGAAGGACTCATACGTTACATCAAAGTATATTAAGCTGAGACCAATTACACGCTTTAATAAAACAAAGCTGTGCTTGCTACGTGACAGGTCTCATCTGGAGCGGTTGCATCACCAACTGCGATATATTGCAAATTGGGTTTAGGCTGGTGGTAAATTAATAATTTTTTTAAGAATTAAGTCTGTTTTTTTTTTGAGAATAATATAATTAGTTGTTAGGTAAGTGGGGAACAGAGTGTCTTAACACTAGGTTCCCTTGTATGCATATTAAATTTTTTTTTTTAAGATTTTAGCATTTGGTTTGGACCTAATAGTGTCTACATTAATCTATCATATAGTTTTAGATACAACATTTTTATTACTGGAGTCGGCCATTTTGATCACTGCAAAGAGGACTGGCAGACAGGCTCCAAGTAAAAGTTATATAATCTGTTTTATTGACTGAAACTAAATTTTAATTTATTAAGTTAAGTTTTAATTTCTTCTAACACATCACTATCTGTTTAAAATGTTACGACGCAACAATAGGTCTCATCTAACTAAAGTCCATTTCTACTTTGTCATTAATTAGCGAAGTGGAAACTTAGGTATCTTGATTATATAGAAAGATATTTATTTTACATTTCAGTTTTATCTTAAATCTGTATAATTGAAAATATATCTGTTATATTTTCTATTTTATTAAATAAAGTTCAAGAGACAGAGCGAAGAAATGAAAATATTAACTTGAAATATTTTCTCGTGTGGAAATGGAGGCCACAAACTGTCACGTCTACAGTCACGCGCTTGTGCACCACAAGAAAAAAAACAAGAAAAACGTACCATATTTTGCATTTTGATCTAAA
This sequence comes from Heliconius erato demophoon, assembly GCA_018249695.1. Lineage (NCBI taxonomy): Eukaryota > Metazoa > Arthropoda > Insecta > Lepidoptera > Nymphalidae > Heliconius > Heliconius erato. The sequence goes on along the minus strand of DWQW01002410.1, from coordinate 13,016 downwards.
AAATTATATACGTACATATGTATGTCCAAAGATATTTCTCCTACGAAACAACGATACTATACCAATGTGACTAACTAAATATTTTAATACACTGTGGATTATAAAGTTTAAATCCATTAAACAATGATAAATTCACTACAACCCCTTAAAAGTTGTGGAAACTATTTATTAAAAGTTAAATATTCGTCCACTTCTTACAAGACTAATTTCGATTTGTAAAAGTCATTTTTATATTTCCCTGCGTTGGTAAGAGCTGGACATCTGGCATGAAGTGGAGAACGAAGGGTTTTGGCACTAAGTTAGTTACTCTCTTCGTTAGTTGCGTACACTAAATGCAAAACAGCATAAAGTTTTAATAAATGTAACCAGTGCCATATTTTATTGTATTTTCATGTAATCAAATGCATGATTATATTCAATTTTAAACAATTATAATAATTGAGGCCAGTCGTGCGTAGAGGCACAAAGTGTGATTGCAAAATCGACTGGTTGTGGGTTTGATCCCCACTGGGAGAGATGAAATATTTATTTAATTTTTTTCTTATTTCTTCGCTCTTGTGTCGGAGCAAAGCACAGCGTTGAGTTCCACCACTCAACAAGAATTCGGCGGAAAGTGGGGAACGGAGTGTCTTAACACCAGGTTCCCTCTGCCTACACTGTTGTGTGCGGAATATAGCGTGAACCTGATTTAATTTTTTATTTATTTAAATAATATTTATTCAACCATTACCTATACATTATAACGCCAGCGAATTCGTGTCAAAGTGACCTACTAAATCTGATAGGCTATATAGAATGATTGCCTCGACCTCTAGGAAAGACGAACGACCGTTCGTTTCACTGGTAACACATTCGACAAGATTAATTAACCGTGACTGCATAAATTTTCTGAAGTGCCAGTAGTAACAGTGGGAACCTGGGGGAACCTGGGGGAACAAAAAATATGGAAAAAATGCTTATTTAGTCCCGTTACGTTCAAATTTTTATACGTTTTTATACACTTTGAAAATGTTAAAATTGGAACAAAATAATTGATATTTGGCTCTTACAAGTTAACACAATTACGTTATTATTAACAATATATACTTTTATTACATACGAGAAATAAATCTACATTTTTAAATAGAAATTCTCAAGAAAAAAAATGTCTTCCGAGGGTGGGACAATGTTCTGAGCCATCGGTGGCTAAGGTTCCAGATAGAGGAACCTCCTCACAATAAGCGCCGTCTGAAGTGAAATGGCCTTCGGCCACAATAACCTCTTAAGATAGTGGTCGAAGCTTTTCACTATTAAATTGTTAACTGAAACCACTGTCGACACAACGATAGCCGCTTTGACATCCCACACGGCGGCAATATGGGCTAAGTCCAAATATTTATATGAAGTCCATTTTTATAAGTTGTACTTCATGTTGACTTACAATCTTGAAATTGGTAGGAAAGCCTTATGAAGCAAATCCGACTCGCACTTAACCGATTGTTTTCTTTAAATGATCAAGAACTCGACACCGAAGTGTGACGTTATATTAGGTTATATATCTATCTAACAGCCAATACGCGTTATTAGGGTGTGAAGAGGGATACAGGGTAATTTATTATGAGTATTCTGATCTAATCCTGAAAATCGAAGCTAAAATGCGTTAATATTGAAATTTGAGCTAAATAAAGGCCGTCGTGGCGCACAGGCACAAGAGTATGACTGTAATGCGACGGTTATGGGTTCGATCGTCAGTCGGGGGAATAAATTATTATTTATTAATTTCCTGTGCTTCGCTCTGGCACTACGACAAAAGCCCGGCATTAAGATCCGCCTCTCAACACGCAATGCCTCGAAAAAATCTGCGTAAACTGGGAAACAGAATGTCTTAAGCTGATTTAAGAATTAAATGAATTGCAATTCATTTATAGATTTATTTTAATTAATTAATAATAATTAATTATTTTAATCTATTTGTTTTTAAATATTTGACGACTAGGAATACGGTTGAATATTAATTTTGTTACTATTAATACCTAAATATTAATTAAAAAAAATTGTAATTGACAACGACAAATATAAGTATGAATGTTTTACACTTTTTTATATAAAATGGACATTACAACCCAAAGAAATGTAACATCTTTGTCGAAACGTGTACAATTGTCTACTACGCGGAATATTGACAGAAGCTTTACCTATCGTATCCCTTTACGTCAAAAGAAGTTAAGAAGACCGTAAATAAATAATTTATTTTACACACCATATGTACAAATGACCTCAGAAGTAAGGAAAATCGTTTATTATAACATAGGAGTTGCCACAAATTTCTGAAAAAACTTCACAATTCACATTCTTATTTTTTAGCTTTAGGCTGTATCGCGCACAGAATAGTTTTTTAACCTTGTATCCTGTAATATATCAAAATAGGCAGAGGGAACCTGGGAGCCTAGTACTAAGACACTCTGTTCCCACCAAGATTCTTAATTTCTCATTTTCTGGAGACATTGCGTGTTGATTTGAGGAACTCAACGCCGCACAATTTTTATTTTACAATTTGAAAATATTTTCTTGTAATTGTAAATTATTATATTAATTTTATTGTGTTTTATATTTATAATGTATGAAGAACGAACGTCTGTCGTGTCTTTACTTTTTAACATCCTCCAAATTCCGCATTCGAATCAAAACCTAATGCTGCATATTTTAATAATATAGGTATATTATTAAAATATGTTTTTGCGAGCTTTAAATTCAATATATAAATAATATATTAGTTCTGTGTACTAAAATTATTTGTGGTTAAAAATCATAATATATGTGGTTATAGATTAAAACGATAACTGCCAATTAAATGCGATGGTTACCTTCATTTTTAAATATAAATCTGTATATTTATATTCATAATATATGTAGTGTCGCCATGATGTACGATGTAGTGCTCCTCAGGTGAAAGGTTAGTAAATGCAATGAAAGATGAGAATTGAGGTATCGAAATGCCATTAGATTGTCCTTTCCTATATTGTATGAAAAGTTCTTATAAAATTGAAAAATTATCGTTTCAATTTAGCAGCCTTATATAACATGTCGTCGTGGTGAAAAGGTAAAAGAGACTTTAACGTGATCGGCGCCAAGGCGAAAAGCTCGGCGGAAAGTGGGGAACGGAATACCTTAACACTAGATTCCCACTGCCTACCCTGCTTATGTGGAATACAGCGGGAAGCTGAGTATAATTTCTAATATAATATGCTGTATAAAGTAAGTCCAGATTTTAACAAAGCGATATGACAGCGTAGATAATATGAAGATGTAAGAATTCCGAGAACGTCCATTGCACGCGTTTCTTGTGAGCTAACTGATAATAGAGAAATGCCTACAATAAGTATTGAAGTTCTACTTAATCAAAATTAATAAAAAAAAACTTTTTTACCATTATAAATAAAAAAATATATAAAAAATTTAGCCAAAAATATTTTTTATGTTTATGACAATAACGAAACAAAATTTTCTTTCTGAAATACTTCATAAAATGAATTCTTCGCGAGTTCTCATTTTACTGCACCCGCTACGTAGATACTTATATAAGGCTTAGCTTGGTATTGTAACCGTTGAAGCATGAATTGAAATTTTTAAACTTTACTATAAAATTGAAGAAGAAAACGATTTTCAACTAGAACTCTATTTTGACAGCATATGATCATAATAAAAATATATGCAAGTTATTTCAAATCTATATAGCTTACAGTTTTTTTTTTTATTTTTATCTGCGAAAAATATTTTAACTTCAAGTCGACTAATTCGAGATATTCCGTAAGGAGTGGCGGAATTCAACGCCGCGGTTCGTCACCAGGGAAACGAAATAAAAATATAAATTAATTCATTAACAAAAGTAAATATTTAATAAGTAAACGCCGCGTCACTTTATAGAATACTGCAATATAACATAGACCACCATATGATTAGTATCCGTACAATATTTTATAATAAATTAATAATTTAAGACATAATATGCAAATAAACTAATTTGTAAGTCTAATGCAACGGTAGGGGTAAAAAAAATAACAGCCTGTGATGAATGTCCTGGCAATTTTGTAGTCGTGGCAGCGCCAGGCCATAATTAACTCTAGCATTCTAAATTCTAACTGAAATTGGGTTAATGACAGCTAGCTATACTCGTATACCTACACTGAGTGGTGTAGCATCGTTTTATTTCATTTGTTTAACATAGTTTACACACTTAAATAAAATAACAAAAACAAAAAAACAAATAAATTGAAACAAAATTGAAAAAAATAAGCGTTTTAGAATCTAATCTAATCGTTAATTTTGAGTGAAAATTATCAAAATAAAAATTTTTATAGTTCATGCAGATAGCGCATGTACAATTCAATATATATTTTTTTCAGCTTCAATCTGTATCCCGGACACGTCGATGACATTGCGTGTTGAGTAGTGGAACTTAACACTGCGTTTTTGCCTCGAAATATTTTATTTCCTCGAGTGGGGATCGAACCCACTACCAGTCGCGTACATTCACAGCCCCTGCGCCACAATTGGCCTCACAACTCAACATAACTGTACTGTTAGCTTCTAAACATAAACCTATGTAACTACAAAACACATCCTCTAAAGAGCCGACCGACCTTAACAGTTGATGAAGTTTGTATTGTTAGTTTGTCTGCAAGATAATGTTTGCTTCCGAACTGCAATCTGAGTTTAGACTGAAACTTTCATAGCCTTACGTTATATAAAATTGTAAATAAAATAAAATAAATCAGCTTCACGCTGTATCCCGCACACAGCAGGGTAGGCAGAGAGAACCTAGTGTTAAGACACTCCATTCCCCACTTTCTGCCAAAGAGAAAGTGTTGAGTGGCAGAACTCAACGCCGCGCTTTGCCTCGACACCAGAGCGAAGAAATGGAATTATAAATTTAAGTAAATATTTCATCTCCTCGAGTAGGGATCGAACCCGCAACCCTGCTGTGTGCGGGATAAAACGTAAAGCTGATTTTTATTATAAAAAACAGAAAGAATCATAATATAATTTAACATAGATCAATCAACAATATCCCCTAACTTCTGCAGTCATCAATAATTTTTACTAACCTCACGATCGAGAAATATTTCCTGACCGCTACGTGACATGCTTAAAAGGTTTATTTTGAAAAAAAAACTGCGTATTTTTTAGTAAGATAAAGTGAGGTAGACAGGTTTTGTATGGACATTAGGTAGAGGTAAATAAAATACATATATATAATTTTTTTTTTTTTAAAATAACTCGAATGTAATCTTTAGTCAGTTTCTTAGTCTTGGCACAATCGACACTCAATTTAAATACTAAACTCTAAAAATACATAGATACATTCATACTATCATGAAAGTAAAATTTTTAAGATAGTAGTATTTAAGAAATAGAGACATTAATAATAAGAAAAAACTGTCGAAAAAAGCATCTAAACGGCTATGACCGATCCCAGTCCCGGTGTAACCCATATAGGTTCCCAGTTTTTTAATAACATATTTACTTATTAATGTAAGTTAGCCAAAAAACATTACTTACTTCTTTTTTATTTAGAAACCATTAAATCAATCAATATGACAATATTGAATTTTATTTGTATCTTACATAATACCTTCAGGCGTAGAAATCCGCCAAGCCAGACAGTAACCAACAGTACAGAAATCCAGAGATTTGCATTCATTTCCTTAACAAATATAACTATTCGAGTCTGATATTAAGGTTTATTTTTTTTATATACAGCATAGTAAAGAATATTTTAAAGGAACTTTCTGTACGCTTCTTTATTTGTAACTAAAAGTTTAAAAAAGAAAATTCAAATCGCATATTAATAATCTTTTTTATTTTTTTTTAAATGAATACATGATTTGTTAAAAAATAATACTAAATAACTTTTTACTTTAAATTAATAATTATTAAGTACGTAATGTATGCAGTGCACAATTTACTTTAATTAAATATATATCTGTGATTTTATCTGCATGGGAAAGTAAATTTAAATAATTCGGTGAAAAAATAGTTTGTCTTATCACTATTTCCTAGTTTTCACAGTTGGAAATTTGTCAAAACACACCTTTCTTAAGTTATTTTTTACTAAATATTAGGAAACTGGACTGTTTTTTATTAAGACATTCTATTAGCACTAAAACACTTCTGTACTCCATTTTCCACGCAATTCTGGAGGCATTGCGTGTTAAGTAGCGGAACTCAACACCGCGCTTTGAATCGGCGCTAGAACGAAGAAATGGAAATATTAAACACTTAATGTCTTCGGTCAGGAATCGACCTCACAACCTGTCGCGTTGACCCTCACCATCTTGGGCCCCTGCGCCACGACTGGCCAGTGGCGTAGTGAGGGGGGGGCAAAGGGGGGCATCTTGCCCCGGGCGCTACTCACATAAGGGCGCCAAATGGTCCGAAAAACTTTTTAACTTTAATTTTATTTAAATATTGCATTGGTTATTTACCTCAAATTAAATACAGGCGAAAAAAAAACCTTATTTTAAATTTGCCTTAGCAAGAAATAAAAGGTTATTGTTTATCACATTTAAAAGTTTTATTTAAAATATGTAAAAATCGCGACAATTAAAGATTTTATATGTTTCTAGTGTACCAATTGACGCATATAATAATGCGCGTTGGCGTTGCCATAGCAAAGTGTAGGTATGCCACTAAAAGTATAAATATTGTCACAAAGGCGTGGTGGTAGAGTGCGTAATATTTTATTTATTGATTTAATGTACTTTATAAGCATTGCCATTGAAAAATATTAGCATTCTGTACTTCTTCTACATGTAAACTAAAAAAACTTCTAAATGCAAAATGGAAATCCCGAGGACATCAAGGATGAAAAAGTAAAATCAGAGTTAGATCCAGATTTAGGTTGTACACCTACTGCTGCTAAACTTTTATGTATTGACACAACACAACAAATACAAGACTCTGAAGAAGGTGGTCCAAGCACATTACAAATGCTAAATCTGTGTTCACATCTGATGAAAAGCCCAAAAAATACATCAGAAAGACTTGATGTAATACCGGACGTTCTGAATTATAAGGATGAGGCTTATTTAAAATTTAGCAACAATCGTCTTATAATATCGGACCAACTTCGAAGAGAAATGATTATTCTTGAACCTAGCACATATCAAAACAAAGCCAGTTTAAATGCAGCAGTAACATCGACTAATCGCCTAATGCCAAGATCTTGGTTCACTCGACGAGTCGGTAATGAAAAGGAAGGAACTGAAGTTAACCGATCTTCTCATTATATTCACCAAAAAACAATGCCGCGTATTGCTTTTGTTGCTTACTATTTAGTACACCAAATTTCACTACACAATCATCTTTCGTAACATCTGCTGGTTTTAATAAATGATAGGAAAAAGATAAATTCATTAGCCATGAAAGTCCAAATCCCCCAAAATTACTTACAGCTTGGAAAGAGACATAACGTAGATTAACAAGTAAAACGGAAATTGAAGTAGCGGACATTCGGAAAAAAAAGAACGATAGCGAAATATATTGCAAAGAATATTAGCTTGCATGAGGTATTTAATTATGCAAAATCTTCCTCTGCGTGGCCATGTTAAAAAACTAGCACTTAAAGATGGTACAAACGTAGGAAACCTAGCTTGCCACAGAAATTCCAAAAACTATCTCATATTTATCACTACACATTCAAAATGAATTCATTCAACTTTTGGTATCTACAGTTCGACTTCAAGTAACAAAAGATTACAAAAGAAATACGAAATTTTGCTTGATTCAACTCCAGATATCTCTCATCGAGAACAAATATCCCAAGTCATTAGGTAGAGGTTGATTTTATCAATGAAAAAGTTTCTATAAAAGAATCTTTTTTGGGTTATATTGACATACATGCCAATAAAAAAATATTTGCAAAAACAAAAACCCCGACTGCATAAAACTAAAAAGAAAATAAACAAGCCCAATAGTTTATTAGGATTAATAGTCGCAGCTAAATAAAAGTCAATTGTTGTGACATGTTTTGGAATAATTGAAAACATAATCTATGTTTCTCAAGTTTAACGTTGCGATGGGAATTATTAAAAAATACAGTAACAAAATCTGTCAAACGTGAATCTAAAACACGATGGAGAGCCAGAATATAAGCGGTTAGCGTTATCATCGATAGGCTAGAAAAAATAGTAGATCTATTATATCAATTCTGTTGCAAAATATACAAAATTTTAGTTTCATAACTTTAGTTCATTTCTGGTATGAAATCTTAAGGAGAATTGATCGTGTGCAACTCAGATTATAAGATCTTAAAATGAATTTTAGAGAAGCGTTCCATGATCTTGAACTAGCCGAAATTCGAGAAAATATCTGTGAAAAATCTCTATTGCAGCAATAGAAAAGGCGAAGTCTATTTGTAAAAGATGGGATATTAATATAACAGAACGTGTATGAAGACGCCGTAAAATGCCCGGAGAATAGGTTAGAAATGTTGGTCTTTCTGCAGAAAGTTAAATTTCTGGTGTTATGAGAAGCGTTCTTGATAGTATTTAACAAGGAATATGAACACGATTTACGCGATTAAGTGACCTTAATTTCAAATTTGGATTTCTACTAAATATTGAAAATTTATTAAACAAGGATAATACCTTAAAAAAGTTGTAAAAATTTGGGTGAATTTTACAATACAGATTTCAATGGAATAGAACTTTTTATCGAAATATGTGACTGCAAAATGTCACTCTGCAGTAGAAAAGAAAGGGAACCTAAAATCCCATTAGATTTGCTTAGTTTTATAATCTCGTAAGGAGAATATGTTCTTCCAAATCTGAGAGTGGCACTTCAAGTACTTCTGACTATCTTCTGACTACGATCAACGATGGATGGCCTAAGTTAGCTCGCATTTTTAAGTGTGAAAAGAAAAAAAATTGAAATGAATAACTTTGATGATATTATTGACTAGCGGCTCGCCAGCGGCTTCGTCCGCTTAAACTACATGATTATTGATTTAATAAGCAGAATTGTTGACAACTAAAATAACTTCAATATGATTTTTTATTACTGTAATCTGGAATATTCTATGATTTTTTCATTATATGATTTTTTTACGGCATTATCGTAATTTCTAAAAAAATTTTTGATTGTTTCGAACTAAAAAATACGACCAATGTTGATATTTGATTTATAAAATATACCTAAAGCTAATTATTTATTATACGTTTATATTTTTCTAACATTACGTTCTTTTTACCTTAAATGTGTTGATGTCAGTTAATAATTTAATTTACTGCTTCAAATGTTAAATTATTGATCTGGGTAATGATTCATAATTTTCTTTGTAAAATAACTGTAATAATTGCATATGAACTCCTGTACACTTTTAAAATTAGTTACATATATTATCACCTAAATGTACAATTGGTAAATATGTTGTTATTACAGTGTACACGTAAAAAGAATGTTTCAGGCATTTTGATACTTGATATTTCTTTCAAGATCAAATCGTTCTTTATTTCTATGTTGAATTAATTACGACTTAAACTTTACTACTAAGATTTATGAAGGTAATCACTAACAATTCAATTTTATTTACTTTATTGTATAAAATATTATATGATTAGTGCTTCAAAAAATTATATTTTTATCAACAGTCACATAACCAAGACGTTTCGAGTGTCATTCTTTAACCAGGAATTTTACCAGCGCGATTGCTATATAACATTCGCAGGCAAACCAATGCTTTGAGTTCATTCAAATGACGATAACTTTTTTTTCTATGAACCGATTTTGATGAAACAACTTTAATACTTAAGTTGAGTTAAAACAAAGCAACTGGTGAAACTTTTAAGTAAATCGGTTCAGTACTTTCAGAGAAAAATGCGACCATATATATCGACAGACAGACAGACACAAGAAATTAAAAATATATATTTTTGATTTCTATTATTCTTTTTAAGTGTCCCTATATCCATTTCAGTCAAAATTACTACATGTACAGACAAAATATTTTTACTATAGAGATGAACTTATAAGGTTTTCACCTGGGGGGCGCTAAAAAAATATTTTGCCCCGGGCGCAAGTTAAGCTCGCTACGCCACTGCGACTGGCCTATGAATATTAATAAAAATACTAATAAACTCAATAATCAAGAACTAATTTGTAAAGCCATAATTCACCTAAGTGTAGATCGCATTTACACATTATTGTTTACATGAAAAGGATGTCATTTTAACAGTGAAAAATTGTATTAATTTTGCTTTTAAGTATTACCTGGCCATTGAAGCCAGTCGTGGCCTGACCCGAACGATCGAACAATATTCCAAGCCTGAGACGATACCAGTCGTGTCTTAGTGGCACAAGAAGATAGGTTGTGGGTTTGATCCCCTCGAGCGAATTAAATATTGAATATTTTAATTTCCTCGCTCTGGTAACGAGGCAAAGTGCGACGTGATTTCCACCATTCACAATGTCCTCAGAATTCAGCGGATATTGGGGAAAGAAAATGTCTTAATGAGAACGAAGTATCTATCTCCATTCTAGGTTCCCAGGTTCCCTCTGCCTACCCTGCTATGTGCGAAATACAGCGTAAAGCTAAAAAAAGATAATATTATCTACAAGGTACCTAATCTTTAAAGTATTTTAGGACATGGAGCTTACATGACTAGTATTAATTTAAAACTTGCACACGTTAATATGTTATACATAGTTGTCATTTAGTACACAGCGAAACGTGCTTACGACAGTCGTAAAATTTTTAACCTCTTTAACCTCTACAGAGGTCAGGTTTGTAGGTCAGTAGAGAAAATACAATTAAACTTTGGGTATATGTGGTGGTATAAGTTGATTGATATTTCAATTAATTTTTATGCATTTAAGTTTTTTTTTTTCAGTTTCACGTATATACGTATATCCGTAGACATTGGGAACCTTTAGTTAAAGCACTCGTTTCCCATATCCACCGATTTTTTTAGTCATTGCGTCTTGAGTTGGAACTCAACTACATGCTTTGCCTCTAACCAAAGCTAAGAAATTAAAATATTAATAAGTACTAATTTATTCCCCTAAATGAAGATCGAACCCTCAATCATCGCATTAACAGTCACACGCTTGTGCCACTAAGCCACAACGGCCTCAATGCATTTAAGTTGTTTTATATTAAAAAAATATGTTTAATATAACCTAGTCTACACCATGCTCTCCTTCATTTTATACCTCTAATAGTTAACAAGAGAAGATTTTATTTTTTTATTATTTGCAGCAGATCTATATAAATCGTTAATAAACGTATAACAATTTTCAAATATGGGTCCAAATATTTTACTTTGTATGATCTAACTAACGGTTAACCAAACAAAAATGGTAAATCTCATCCTGGTTCAGGAGGTATTTGTGAGCAATGAATAAACAATCACGTGGGAGTTATAATTATTATTTTAACATCTTAATATAATATTGCTTAGCTGTTGAATCAAAAACCAGATGCAGAAGGCAGTGTCACTTGAGACGGTGCGCATTGTGAAGAGGTTCCTCTCTCTGGAACTTTAGTCACCGATAGCCTGGACCCTTGTCCCACCATCGGCAGAGTATTTTTTTTATATTTTTCAATATTAATCAAAAATGTATTTTTTTTTATGTATGACAAATAAACAAGTTTTACTTAAACAGTAAGAGATAACATTTTGAATATACATACATATTACACGTTTTATATTTGTATTTTCTACTATTACGTAGGTTTTTTACAGTAAATTTATTAAGGAAAAGACAGTAAATATCATTAAACAACTAAATAGTTTCTCATAAACCTCCGAATGACCCGTACAAGTAGTTTAAATGTAGTAGCCATCAAGAACAAATTACCTCTCGAGTGCGCTGGAACATACAAAAGCGTTCAGTGCAATTTAACATTTTAAATTATATAACGTCAAAACCATTGCCCTGTAAGACAGATTTATAAGTTTTAGACGCTCGTACTTTCATCAGAATTATAATCACAAGTTTAAAGCATTTCATTTTTTTTTACTTGTTCATTTTTTTTCAGTTTCACGCTGTAGTAAGGTAAACAGAGAGAGCCGTAGTGTTAAGTCACTCTGTTCCTTTTCTACTTTTTGTTGAATTTTTTACAGTCACACGCTTGTGCTTGTGCCCCTGCACCAAGACTTTCCTCAATATCTTTTTGTATTAATATATTAGAGTTAAAATATAAAATCAAAATATTCTTTTTCAGTTAGACCATTAAAAGCACTTTTTAATCACATAAAAATACCAATAGTGTATTCAGTTCATACATCAGGAAGCAATTATTTTATACTATGGATCCGCTCGCGGCTTCGCCCGCGAAATCACGCATGCATTTATGTCTTTATATGTATTAAAAACTCAAACCCCGCTTCACTCTCTTAAATTAATTTTTATATTATAGTTAAAGGAGAATGTAAAAAAGTATCTTATGTCCTTTCTAATATATTTATTAATATGTGTACAAAATTTCATGACAAAAGGTTGAGTAGTAATTACGTGAAAGCGTAACAAACAAACTTACATTCACATTTATAATATTAGTTTGATAAACAGTCAACGGCAAAAAGTCTTGCTAAACTAAGGTACATATTTACGTATTTAAAATAAAATTTTTGCTTCACTTAACGTTCATTATTTTACCTCCTTTTTTAATGCATTTATTTCAAATATCGTGCCAAACGATATTTTTAGCAAATGAACTAGTTTAAACATTTCAACCACTGTTTCTGCGGTTTGCGTGTTCGTTGTAAATGTTACTTGCAAGAATTTAAACAGTCTAAATAATATTATTTAGACTTTTTAAATTCTTGTAATAAAATATAATAAAATGAAACACTATTTTGAGTCATGACTACGTGAACTATTATTGGTCCTAAGTTACTAACATATAATGTAGGGGAGAGGGGGGTAGCTTTGAACAGGGGCACCTTTGAAAATATGTGTTAACAGAGCTATTTTAAAAAGAAATTTTGTTAGATTTTTTTTGAGTAGTGGCAGCACTAACCTGCACACGTGTC
>DWQW01002409.1:0-27114 GCA_018249695.1 Heliconius erato demophoon | reverse complement strand
AAATAGGTCAGGAAGGCGAAGTTTACGTCGCCATTTGGCATTAGGGAAACCGAAAGCAATAAAATCTACGGTTTAGAGGCTGAATTAGAAAATTATTCAGGACTAAAGTTATGTACAAGGAAATTTTGTAATAAAATAAATTTACTGTAATACTGAAATATAAAATTTTGTTTCATTTTATTTTTGTGAAAAATATTGGTAATATTTATAGTTTTTATAAATATCTTTAAATGACATTAATATGTAATTAGAAAACGTCGATCAAGTGTGAATCAGTGGGCCACTTGGCTTTCATCCCAATTTTCAGAATAGTTTAACGAGAAATACAACTTATAAATGCTTACAAATTTAAGTTTGCGTATTTTCCTTTTTCCTTTTGAAATACGAAACCCTAAAAATGTCATCTTTAGGGCTTTTTAGGGACCCGTTACTCAAAAGGCAAAAACTTTGTTATCGATCTGCTCGTTTGTTAAGACCTAGAGAAGATCTAGAGTCACGATCTCTAGATCTTCTGTATCAAGCTGACATTAATATCTAATATTCAGGTCTAATCAAAATCTATATAGTATCCCATGGACCTATAATTATGGAATATGGCAAGAAATGAGAACTTGTGCAACATGGAAACAAAGACAAACATGCAAAAAAAGAGAAAAATCCATAAATATTTCATAGAAAAAAATCGTTATACGCTTATACTTATTATATTTGTAGTTCATTTCATACAAAATGAATGCATACCCCTGCAAATTTAAATGTGTCAACTATTATTCACTTCCCGTTGGCAATACAATCCTGAAATTGATACGGAGCCCTCAGTACGCGAGTCCGACTCACACTTTGACGGGTATTATTTACTTTAATATCGCTAAAAACCACAAAAAAATAAAATATCAAGAGACCAATACTCAAAAATATCAGTAAACAAATGAATAAACTAAAACACAACTTCTCTAACATTCTAATATCAATATCGACAATATTGATTCACCTTAACAAAACATACGTGGCCAATAAAAGAAATTAATAAAACCCAATGGACAAAGTACACATGGGGTGGGTATTGTGTGGCATTTTAGCTTGGTATTAACACTGCTATATTTTGTCAGAAAGAAATATTTGCATCGGATAATAGGGTGGTCCCACCCTGCAGTGTGCATTCCTGCATTATTGGTCCTCGTTCTGTTGATTATATGAGCTTATCGATGTGATTATTTAAAAAAAGTTTACAATTATGTGTAAAAATATAATCCATAAAAGAAAGTTTATTTAGAGACAGGTTGTGGGTTCAATTCCCACTCGGTCAAATTAAATAATTAATACCTACCCTGCCTAACCTGCTGTGTGCGGGATACAGCGTGAAGCTGATTAATATTTTTGTTTTTCCGCTTTGGTTTCAGGGCAAAGCGCAGCGTTAAGTTCCGCCGCTCAACACGCAATGCCTCCAGAATTCCACGGAAATGGGGAACGAAGTGTCTTAACACTAAGTCCATCTGACTACGCTGCTGCGTGCGAGATAGAATGGACGCTAAAAAGACTAAATAATAATATTAAATAATTGCGTCAATTTAGTAATAAAAATTTTGCTAAAGCAACACACAAATACGATTTAAAAAGCTAAAAGACAGAACAGCATTCACCAAAGGCAGCATGTGTGCATCGTGCATACGTAATTACTTAAAACGAACGAAGAAAGTGCACAAAGTGACGGCACTCGAGTGGGGTGGTGTGAGGCACCACCGTAATAGGTGCTTATCGATGAAATACTGCAACTAAAATATAGTTGAGTTGTGATATATTTATCACAACTCAACTATATTCACGTTATTTTGTATGAGATTTAAAAATTTGAGGTCATACTGACGCAGGGCTTTAAACGAGTGACTACAAACGGCGGTCGCGGGTTCGAAATATTAAATTTTCTCGAGTGGGGACTCGTGAAAATGAAATACTTATTTAAATTAATTTTTCATTTCTTAAGTTTGATGTTGAGGCAAAGCGCGGTGTTGAGCTCTGCCACTCGCTATGGGGAGGCAGAATTCAGTTAAAACTGAGGAATAAATTGTCTTAACACTCTACCTCTCACCCTTTGCCCCTGACCTGCTGTATGCGGGATACGGCGTAAAGCTAATTTTATTTTTTCAAATTATTTTAATTAAATAATATGTCGTACATTTGTTTAGAAAACCGTAGGTAAAAAGAAACCGTCCATAGGGCAAATTCAAATACCGCTACGTTAAATTTTCAAGAATAACTATTTTTGTTTATTATGTTTGGAATAAAATTAATAAAATATAGCGTGTCTTTATTTTATAAATTATACATTTTATAATATATCTAATATATGAAATCAACTTTAACTTATTGATTATATTTTTATACATAATTTTGTGTTTACCGCTAGAGACCTCAATATATGTACATATGTATATTTAATTATTATTTAATTATAAAAAATAGAAAAACATGAGGTAAAGATAGAAGTAGAAGCTAAAAGGAACTTAAAATCGGATTATTTTAGTTTACCCAATATGAATATGATTTAGATATATTTAAATTAAAAATATCTCTTAACTATTACAGAACTTACTACTTACTTTTTCATTAAAAGTTTAGGCATATAACATTTAGTTACTAGTTCTTTTATGATGGAATATTAATTTCTAACTAATATCCTAAAAGCCGGAAGCGGCCAAAGTTTCCGTTTGTTATAAGACCTGGAAGTTTCTCCGCGCGTACACACAACACCGGTAAGTACTATCAGGTAAACATGAAATTTGGATATAGTTAATAGGTAAATAAAGTGCATAACATAATTTTAATAAAGTGATATCCCAATTTTTTTGTTATTTAGAAAATGTATTCGAAAATTTAGTACCCCCTTCTCTTTTCCATCTGTGGGGCACTAGATGTAGGCTGGGATTTCACTCATATTTTATCGATATACCTTCTTTTCGAACGCAGCGCTTCGCCTCCACTTTCTTAATGCGAACAGCTAAAAAGAACTAAACGAAAGAACTGGCACTCCCTGCCTGTTCGCCTATAAGTATAACTTGGACCTTTTCAAGGCATAAGTGAGTAGGAATTATCTATGTAAGTATGCTCCACCATCGTTCGCATCGTCACTTACCACCAGGTGAGATATTGGACAAATGTTTGGCCATCTACATTAAAATATATATATATATATATATATATATATATATATATATATATATATATATATATATATATATATGTATTAGCCACTACGAGGGCTGCGCAGTACCGTATGCAAAAAAAATGTACATAAAAAGTTACGTGTATTGTTTTATTAATAAGACACTGGTTCCCAACCAGTGGTCCAGCCTAAATTCCAAGCCTAATAAATGGTGTGCGAACGATTTTAATTTTATGACTGGGGATGGTGAGTGGAAGTTTCTGTTTAATTATCACATTTAATTTTTATTATACCTACATGCACAGTGGTCCCTGCTACCAAGAATGATATAAAAGTGGTCCTTGATCAAGAAAAGGTTGGGAACCTCTGATTTAAGAGAATAAAAAATAATAACTGTCGTATATATCAGGTTCAATTATCGTCACTTAACCGATATCATCAGTTGTTTTCTCTTGCAACAACACAATGCACCGAGCGCTGCACCCTATATACACCCTATGTATGTAGGGGAATTTTCGATTAAATATTTAGATGAGATTTTGTATGATCCATTTATCACCGTCTAATTGTATGGGGTTGACGCTTTCACTCTAATAAGTGAATGCACCGGAAATTTTACCTAATCTTTTGATATGATAATGTAATAAGAAAAATGCTAAGCTTACTCTCTTGGACTTGGGTTAAGATGTATACAGTACAGTTGACTTTTGAGTTCTTTGAAGATATGCGAAGTGATATGAATGAGGGGAGTCGTGGTGGAGAGGCACAAGTGTGTGACTACACGTGACATGTTGTGGATTCGATTCCCACCCTAGGAAAAGGAATATTTATTATTTTCATTCAACACGTAATGTTTCCAGAATAAGGCGAAAGTGGAGAGCGGAAGTATCTTAACACTAGGATCCCAGGTTCCCTCTGCTTCCGTGCTATGTGTGGGATACAGCGTGTAGGTAAACAAAATAAACAAAATGTGTAAGTAGACTATAAGATTGTTATAAAAATTATTGAATTTGTTATAAATACTATGAAGCTTCAGCTTCATAATATTTATAACAAATTCAAGTAGTGGCATATTTTTATTGATAAGATTAAATTTTTAACTGCTATTTTAGTTTCCATTTAAGGGTCTTAAAACTACTCCATTGTTAACAACGAGTGTGTCTGTATGTGGGGAAGTGATCAAAGATCTTATGTGATTATAAAATAGTCATTTGAAAAACTCAATTATAAGATGTTTCCACTACGAAAGTTAAATAAATTTGCTGTACCCTTCTTTTGATAAAAATTAAATTAATTAACCTTTATGACAGACAAAGTTTTTTTTTATTCTTTTGTGCTCTATAATTTAAAAAATGATAATGTTCTTTGAAGTTTCGAAATTGTACAGCTATTAGTAACGTAGCGTGCTATCAACTTTACAACGCCGCCAAACACATCAGAATTCGGACAATATTTGTGACACTCGAATTATTATTATTTTTTTGGCAAAAAATCTATTAACGTATTTTAAGCTAATAAATTCATAATTATTAAAAAAAATCAGCTTCAAGCTGTATCCCGCACACAGCAGGATAGGCATAGAGAACCTACTGTTAAGACACTCCGTTCCCCACTTTCCGCCAAATCCTGAAGGCATTGCGTGTTAAGTAGCGGAACTCAACGCCGCGCAATATTTATATATATAGCAGGCAGAAAGAACCTGGGAACCTAGTGCTTAGATACTTCGTTTCCAATAAAACACTTCCGATCCCAACTTTCCGCCAAATTTTGGAGGCATTGCTCGTTGAATGGCGGAACTTATCACCGCGCTTTGCCTCGACACCAGAGTGATGAAATGAAAATATAAAATATTCCATTTCCACGAGTGGATATCGAACCGACAACGTGTCGCGTATACAGTAACATGATTGTGAACTTGCGCCACGACTGGCCTCAGTTATTGCTACCATACCACAATAAACAAAAAAATACAATACATTATACACAGCGCAAATAAAAAAAGTTATATAGATAAGAAAAGATACAGATATAGATTAGAAAAGACAACTCAGAATATTTTTAAAATAGCATTACTAAACGAGCAAAGCGCGAGGCGTGGAACGCGAAATTGCTGCAAACCACCCTATAATTATTTTTTTCCCGCCCCGTTCGTTCCATTAGAAGGAATTTCTTATCATCTTTGGTGTAGTTTTAACGTAAAGGTTAGTGTTAATGTGACGTTCTTATTTCTTTTTACAGTAATATATATATATATATATATATATATATATATATATATATATATATATATATATATATATATATATATTTTCATAGTAAAATATAGTTATAGTACATTTTTTTTTAATTAATTAAAATAAAATTAAATCTGCTTCACGCTGTATCCCGCACACAGCAGGGCAGGCAGAGGGAACCTAGTGTTAAGACACTTCGTTCCCCATTTTTTGCCGAATTCTGGAGGCATTGCGTGTTGAGTGGCAGAACTCAACGCCGCGCTTTACTTCGACACTAGAACGAAGAAATGGAAATATAAATTTAAGTAAATATTTAATCTCCTCGAGTGGGGATCGAACCCACAACCAGTCGGCTTTACGGTAACACTTTATACCCCTGCGCCACGACTTCATTATTAATTAATTCTCAATATAATAGTATTCATTCTAAGTTTAAATTTTTATTAATATATTTATTTGAACTGCTTTAAATAAGTTTAGTCAATTTAAATTAGATTTACGTCTCCTGCATATATATACCTAAAAAGGGAGATAGAGAGAATTTAGTGTTAGAATTAGATCTCTTTCGCTAGCATAAGACTATCTTGATGGTGGATGGGTTTTTACATTAAATTGACATTATCACTTTTGGACATTCAAAATTGAATATTTGAGAATAAAAAAAATGTACAAAAAAGTTATGTACCTATAGTTGTTAAAGTAATATATGTATAATTGACAAAGGCAAGTTGTGGCGGAGGGGCTCAAGCGTGAACCTGTAAAAGCTAAAGGTTGTGGGTTCGATTCCCAATCGGCAAGGGTGGCAATCATTCAAAGTACAACGTTGAGTTCTGCAACTAAACAGAATTCGGCGGAAAGTGGGAACGGTAAAGTCTTTATGAAAACAGAGCGTCTTAACACTAGGTTCCTAAGTTCTCACTGCCTGCCCCTACAAAGCAGGGTTCCTTGAAACTATTGACCGTAATGGCAAATATTCCCGCCATTGAACTAAGTATTGTTGTTTCCATTTCTATACTGCAAGCGTCACCATTCTGGGATTCTAAGCTAAAATGGCTTTATAAAGTAACAAACGTCGACCTAAAAACAACTTCGAAAAAGTACTTGGTTTCAATCATCTTTTGAAAGTGAGTGCTTACTGCGTAAGATTTCTGTTACTCGAACTGACTGTGACTAACTCGAACTAAAATAATTTGGTAAAAATGAGCATAAATAAAATCAATTACAGTAATATTGCGACCTTTTTCCTTCCTTTCCTTTTTCCTTTTAAATTTATTTACTATCTTGTCAGTTTGGTTTCTGACGCTGAAAACAAGTTCGTTTTGTGCTTGTATCTAATTTCTTTTATTTTCTTAAAGTATTTTAACAAAATGAAAAAAAAAATGAGAACAATCGTAGCGCAGGCGAACAAGCGTGACTGTAAACAGGTTGGGATTCGATCTGACTTAACATCAAGTTCCCAGGTACCCTCGCCCTCCCTGATGCCTATGTGCGGGATACAGCGTAAAGGTAAAAAAAACTCTCTCCCATTTCTCTACCTTCCTCAGACAAATGTGAAGAAATGAAACAGTTAACTGTATGAAACATTAATAATAGAACATATTAAAACTGAAATAACGAAATATAAGAACTTTCTAACGCCCGACCCTCCCTAGCTGGCACAGTGCCACGCTACCCTCGGACGGAGGACGGAAAGTGCCTTCGTAATCCCTCTGATATGAACCTCATTCCTATTTATATGTAGATTCCAGAGCCGACCATAAGTTATCCGTTCAAGCTACCGGATCATTCCCTTAATGACTACCGTGTAAACGGAAAAAGTATTACGATAGGGTGTTTTTGTACTCAGATAGAACTTTATCGGAGTACGCGAATAGAAATCATCCGTGCAGAATTAATTAATACTGTCGCCTCATTTTATTAATAACATTTGCTGTGGGGATTGGTGGTATTAATTACAATGGTAACATTTGGTGATGTTTGCTTAGAAAGTGTTTTTAAATTATTATTTTTCTGCTTCACGCTGTATCCCGCACATTGTAGAGTAGGCAAAGGGTACCTAGAGTTAAAACACTCCGTTGCCCACTTTCCGCCGTGTTCCGGAGGCATTGCGTGTTGAGGTGGCGGAACCCAACGCCGCTCTGAAGAAATGAAAATATAAATAAATATTTCATTTATTTAGCCAGTACGTAAGTTTATACAAGTTGTCTATCTCCATCTTCCATTTCTTAATCTTCATATTAAAATCAAAGGTAGGCGTTAAGTCCTGACCAATAAATAATATCTCCTAAATTGGACTAAAAATTGGGGTACAAAATCTTAACACAAGGTTCCGTCTGCCTATTGTCTATTTATTTTCACCATTTTTTTATACTATGTAAGTATCTATAGTAGAGATATTTTGTTTTGTCTGCTTTGACGGTTATTTATGACTTCTGATTTGGAGGACATCGGTCACTCTGATCGGGGCTAATGTCTGTTGAGTTACTGCTGGGATCAGTTGCGCCTTAGGAGCCTATCTCCAAAATTCTATGTAAGAATCTTTGTTTTGATACGACTTATTTTAAACAACTATTAATTGTTAATTTATATTTTATTTATATAATTTATCAAATATATATTTTTTTGCCAATAGTATATTAGTAGTTAGTTTTTGATTTTGCTTACACATGTTTCACTTCAAGGGAAAGCATAGAATTTGGCCACTGTGTTTTCAATCACATTCATTTGTATTATTGGTCTTTATTGTTTTTTTTAATATTTGAGTAATTGTAAGCTTTTTGGACCTGGGAACCTGTTGTGAAGACACTTCTATTTTCTACCTTTCGCCGAATTGTGGACTCATTACGTGTTGATTGATGGAACTCAACGCTGCGTTTTTGCATTTCCTCGTTATCAGAGCAAGGAAATAAAAAATTAAGTATTCCATTTCCTCGAGTGGGAATCGAATTCACAACTTGGCGCGCTTACTGTCACACGCTTACAGCTATTAAACTAAATTTCTTTACTTTAAAATATAAATGTTAAAAAAGATCTTCTGTAAAAAAGATAAATAATTGCGTCGTTCACTATAGGGAAAGGAGCTTTAAGTTTCATGACTTACTGTAGTGTATACATCTCAGTACAAACTTTTCCTTCATTAAACATTTTTTTTTTTATAAAATATTATTAATAATTATTTGTTTCATATTGCGCTATCTAATTATGACGCTTTAGATAACTAAGTACACTGATATTTTGAATTTTCACATATTTAAAATGACGATTTTAAAAAATATTAAACTTGAAAACTTTCAACTTAACGAAATTCGTAAATAAAAACATCACTACAATGTTCTACCATGTATCCATTTTCACAGCCGTAATCCTCAACTTCCATTACGAAAATCTCATCCTGTTATCTCTAACAGGTTAAAAGTTTCCCGTAGTCCGTGCGCGTAGTATGATAAAATGTACGGGCTGACTGGCACCGGTCAGGCGGATCAGGGCTAATACCTGTTGAGTTACCGTCCAGATATTTATTATATATCGATTATTAATCGGCATACGAATAGGGAAGGTGTAATATTTTGCTTTATTTTAATTAATGATTATTTATCATTATTTCATTTTCAATTCTAACGAATAACGTTAAATAACGAATAAGATTTTTTTTTATTTTATTTATAAATATAAACAAATATAGTATAATTTATATTTATAAGGAAGCTTCTCAAGAAATATTATTATTTAAATTCAAGGAAATTTATTATATAATAAAATTTATTATAATAAAATAAATAAAAAAATATTAATTTTATTTTATTTATTAAAATAAAATGAGGCCAGTCGTGGCGCAGTGGCACAAAGTGTGACTGTAAAACCGACTGTTGTTGTGGGTTCGATCCCCACTCGAGGAGAAATAAATATTTACTTATATATATTACTTATATAGAAATAAATATTTACTTAAATTTATATTTCCATTTCTTCGCTCTGGTGTCGAGCCAAAGCGCAATATTGTGTTCTGCCCCTCAACACGCAGTGCCTCCAGAATTCGGCAGAAAATGGAGAAGGAGTGTCTTAACACTAAGTTCCCTCTGCCTACCCTACTGTGTGCGGGATACAGCGTGAAGCTGATTTATTTATTTTTTATTATAATAAAATTATATCTGCTAAAATTTAATATTTTTTAAATCTTACAACGTTCTGAATTGCATAGTTTAAGCATACTTTTTTGGCTGACTACGTTCGGTTCGGTAGTACTAAGAGTTAATACACCAGTGATTTCTTAACTTTTACTTCTGAAAAGTCAATTTGTTATTCCCTGTCAGTTGTAAAGCAATTTCCCTTGCGGACTGGACTTCAGTGCGATAGTACCATCCATCTTCTTGAAGTCAGATGTCCAATAGTTCGCTTAAACAAATTATCATATATTTTTCTCTTAAAGAACAGATTTTTCAATATTTTTATTAATTTTGTGTCTTAAAATAAAGTTATTATAGTCTTAAAATAGAGTTATTGCATAAGCAAAGTAAATTTTGCTTTTCAATTAGATTTATCAAAATAAACAAAGCATGAAGACAATGAAATCTGCTAGAAATTATTGTTAATATAATTTATTTTTACAATATACCAAAATATTATATATTTAAACGGTCCTTCGAGTCTCTGGAAATTATAACCGTATTTATTTAGAAAACATACTAAAATTTGAACGTAACAGAAGAACCATCGCCATCCATACAGTTCGACATTTACTAAGTACTTGGTACTAGGCGAACGCCAGCATGGCAATTTTGTTATTTTTAGTAGCTAGTTGGCCTTAGCCGTAGCAAAAATAATATAATTTTGATATATGAGGAAAAAAACGCGGCGTTAACTTCCGCCACTGAACACGCAATGTCCCGACAATTGACCGTTGTAAACGGAGTGCCTTAACACTAAGTTTTGGCTATATGTGAGATACGCCGTGAAGCTGATATCTAATATACAAAATACTCAACAAAATTTTCATTACAATATATAATTAATGCTGTAATGGTTCGTAATCTCATTAGGCCATATTTTCATTATTTCCCCTAAAATGTTTTCCCCGAAGAGATAATCTCTTAATTTAATCAAAATCTCCTTGCAGCTGGCAATTTTCCAGACAATATTCCATATCGGATTTGTTTTCCACTTAAATAGGCTTATTTTATAATTAATGTGGAATCGATATTTATTATCCTATTATAGCTTTTGAATTGTGATGACTAATTTGAATAATTGATATGAGTATGAGTGTATAATACCTAATGCATTTGATCAGACACATTTAAAAATAGTATAGTAGGTCAGATACCTACTGACTTTAGAGTTTAAAGTCATTATTATCAATGAAAAAAATAATATTAGGTGATATTAATTCTGTGAAAAGATTAATATCTAATTTTACTGTGACGACGAAGATCATATCTAATTTTACAAGAGCGATTTCTTCGATATTGTTTTATACATAATAATTGTTTTAAGTATTCTTTTTCTTTAAGACATCTCTAAAACACAAGTAAAGCTAAAAAAAAAACAGTACCATAGTGTCAAAACATAGTAAGTAGGTTAATGAAAAAAGTTTATCATTTATGAACCATAGACACATTCGTTTACATTAAAAGTAGAAAAGAATACCATGTCATATAAATATTAATAAAGCATTTCGAATAACAGATAAGTAACTCAGATAAATATTGTCATTTGTCATTAATGTTTATATAATGACAGGGAATTAGGGAGTAGGGCTGTCATTAAAAATTAACGGTTCGCTTCTTGATGGTAAATCGATATCCGGCCATCGCCAGTGCAGACGTATTTACTGTGCAGGATCTTACGTGCCGTCTACGAGTGACTAATTTCTTTAAAAAGTTTATAAATGTCACGCTGTATCCCGCATACAGCATGATAGGCTAAGGGAACCTTGTGTTAACACTTCGTTCTCCGTTTTCCACCGAATTCTGAATGCATTGCGTGTTCAGTGTTGAAACTCATCAACGCCGAGCTTTAGGATAGGTGTCAGAGCGAAAAAATGAAATAATTAATACATAATCATTCATTCCCCCAAATGGGGATCGAACCCACAATCATCGCATTACTGTCACACGCTGGCACCCCACCGCCGCGCCATGACGGCCTCAGTCATATAATAAATTTAACTAAAAATAATATTTTGCGTTTACAATCAATCATAACTTATTACAAAATCACATTAGTATACACGCTCTATTAATTCTTAAATACATAAACCTCTTATAGTACACCGATTTGTTTAGTTATTTGTTATCTTTACACCTATCGGTCTTATAATTTCCAAATTAAATACGAAAAAGTAAAAAGAGCAGAGAAATTCATTTTCAATCTCTATTTTCTATCTAAATAAAGATAATTTTATTTCGTATTCGAGCAACTTGACCGTAATAATATATAGATATATAATTATGTATATATTCCTATTCTTGTTTCGAACCTATAACCAGTGATTAATAACACAAATTTCTACTGTACATTAGTATACAGAAAAACATCATTAAATATTTATACCTAAAACTGAAACACTAATTAAAATTTTATTACATTTTTATTTCCACTTGAAATACCAACAACTTTTGTAGTAAAATATAAATAAATGTTGCGGGTTAATAAGTTCCGCTTAATTATTTATTGATGAATAACTTCAGCGAAGTAAAGTACAAGATTAAATTCATGCTTTTCATATTTCTTCGTAAAAATCTTATCTCAAGCAAAATTTTAAAAACTTAAAAATTAAATTTAATAAGCTTCACGCTGTATCCCGCACACAGCAGGGTAGATAGAGGGAACTTAGTGTTAAAACACTTCGTTCCCCACTTTCCGCCAAGTTCTGAAGGCAATGCGTGTTGAGTGGCGGAACTTAACGCCGTGCTTTGGGGAGGCAAATCGCGGCGTGACACGACAGTATATTTTCATTTCCTCGCTCTGGTGTCGAGACACCAGTGTAGATAAATATTTCATCTCCGCGAGTGGGGATCGAACCCACAACCAGTCGATTTTGCAGTCACACTTTGTGCCCCTGCGCCACGACTGTCCTCAAAAAACTACTTTATTTATGCAAAATTTTGCACCACAATTGGTAAGACACTTAAAAATACTCGCTATGGAGTGATGTTAAAACCATTTCAAGATTCAAGGTTTATACAAAAATGTTATATAATACTCGTTTCCTTTGATCTTTAGAAACAAAGTAGAAAGATAAAACCGTACCTATGTCCATCTTTTAGTTTTTTAGCTCATGTATTATAAAAGGCAGTAACGTCAACAAAAAAAAGCAATATTGACGTAACATTTTGACCCCATTACCCTCCATATGTTCACTAGCAATACACAATACTTCCCATATATCTTTATAATATATCTATATAATGTTTAAGGTAGCTTAGAGCCGGCTGCTCTCAATAAATAACACCAAAGGGTTGTACTTCCACGACATTTTCCGTATAACGCCGCCTCCTCACGCGACTGCATGACGAAGTGTTTCGCAATGCTCGTGCCGGGTGGCTCTACTGAACGTTGGGCCTTCAGTTTTGTTTATGGTAAAAGATATTTTTCTTAGTTTCTCTTATATCATTTATTTGTGTGATATATTGGTGGTTATATTGTTTAATGAAATAGTAGATTTTCCTATTATTTTTTTTAGGTATTAAGACATAAATAAGTTTCAGATTTAAATATAAAAAAATATACCCAAATATATAATTATTTTATAATTACAAAAAAATACACAATTTTAGATAACGACTACCAAGCACAAAAAAAAACAAAACTTAAAAAGAACAATATATTTCAAAGAAAACTTTATTCCTCTCCCCTCTCGTTCAGGTCTTGTTAACTTCACATTTCACGTTTACGCAGGAAGGTGGTTTTTATACTAGCACTGTAAATCGTACTTAATTGGTTCTACCTAAATAATTGAGCAGTTTCTGGTTAATTTATGTTTTACTTCCTTCGTTGCCAAATTTAACTTATTCTTGGTTTATATGAACACAATTATTAAGTTGTTAAATTATATAACTAGTTTTTTTTACCTGTGCTCACAGACACACAGGACATTTTAGATCACACCGGATAAAAAGAAATATAATTACAAAATACTTATGTATCCTAGTGGATAGGGAACCTAGTGTTAAGACACTCCGTTCCCCACTCTCTGCCGAGTTTTAGAGGCATTGCGTGTTGAGCATTGACTAGCGGAACTCAACGCCGCGCTTTGCCTTGACACCAGAGCGAAGAATGAAAATATAAGTATAAATAAATATTTCATTTCCTCGAGTGGGCATCGAACCAACAACACTAAGTGCCCCTGCGCCACGACTGGCCTCAAAACTTGCCTTATAAATATTTTAAATATCTTATACTTATATTCAGTCAGAATCCTACTGCCCTACAAATCGAAGACGATAAAAAAGAAACTAAAAATTAAATCGAATATATGAAAAATTACCCGTTTGAAAACCGATATTAATATAGATATTATAGATATATTGTCCACAGTACGTGCTTTCAAAGTTAGATCGTTCACTGAGGGTCGACACAAATACTGTAGCTATACGTTTTCACTGGCACCGTCTTCATCATGTAACATATCGAAGCTTAATATAAAGTATTCTTGCGCCAGTCGTGGCGCAGCGGCACGAGGTGTGACTGTAAAACCGACTGGTTGTGGGTTCGATCCCCACTCGAAGAGGTGAAATATTTACTTAAATTTATATTTCCATTTCTTCGCTCTGGTGTTGAGGTTAAGAGCGGCGTTGAGTTTTGCCACTCAACACGCAATGCCTCTAGAATTCGGCAGAAAGTGGGGAACGTAGTGTCTTCACACTAGGTTCCCTCTGCCTACCCTGCAGTGTGCGGGATACAGCGTGAAGCTGAATTATTATTTTTTATTTTTAGAATGGATTATATCTTATACAAAAGTCTAAGTTATGTCTTCAATAGTAAAAGCCGGGAGTAAAAGCTAGTAACTTCTTATACCTTTATACTTATACTTATTATATCTAAGAAACCAAGACACATGTTACGTAGTTAGAGTTCCTCTATTCCTTTTTATCTTTTCCGTATGCTTGTCAGGTGCAAAGGCAATTTCGAAGCGAAGTTCAGAGGGACCCAGACTGTCCTTTTGCGAACCATTTAACTGATACCTTTATTTTTATTGTCCGAATTCCGCATTAGCCGAATGGATAGGCACGTTATAATTATATTAGGGAATTGTCTCCGTATTCAATTTCACAAAATTTTATCTCTCGTAATGATTATTGAAGTAATTCGTTTGCTACGTTTTTTTTAGCTTAACGCTGTATCCTACACATTTTTTTTTATTTTTCTTTGAGTGGGAATCGAACTCACGACCGTCGCACTTTTAGCCAAACGCTTATATCCCTGTGCCACGATTACCTTCAAGTGTGTAACATTTCTCAACTTGTGTATTAGTTATTACGTGATATAAAACTTGGTCATAAGATTCGCACATAACCCCATTGGCTACATAAAATCAGTAATCTCGTAGACAAAAATAAAAGTTTTAAAGTATTTCTTATGTTTAAATGATAGAAGAACACAAAATTAATTAATAGATACAAAACCAGTCATAAAAATTTACAACACTGTATATAAATCTTTTTTCAGGTAAGCCTATTTCTAAGCGGTTTCAGCTTACCAAGCAGAATATAAAACTTTTAAGCGATTCAAGCGACTGTGAAAAATGTAGTAAAGGGTTAGAACCGGGCAAAAACGTGACGCATTCGTTTTGTGTACAACGTACACTACATTTTTGTTATCGTACTCCATGTCCACTCCAATTTTATATGTATTTTCAAGTATTGCGTTGGTAAATAATTTGATTTTGATATTTTTATGAATGTCAATAAAATAGTCGAGGCCAGTCGTGGCGCAGGCGCACAAGCGTATAACTGTAAAACACGATAGGTTGGGGGTTCGATTAAATATTTTATTCGTTCTGGTGTTGAGGTGAAAAGCGCGACTATGAGTTCCGCCACTCAATGCACAATGCCTTCACAAATCGGCGGTAATAGAGTGTTTTAACACTAGACTCCCTCTGCCTACCCTGTTACATGCTGGGTACAGCGTGAAGCTGATTTTTTTTAAAGTATTTATATTTGTATAGGGTTTAGGCTTGTTTGGCTCAAGTAAGTGACGATAATAACAATGCGAAATTCAAAATTACTATTGAAGAATTAGATGGTCCTTAGTTTTTGTATAATTAACCTATGATATATGAATCGGTAAAAAAATGTTTAAGAGGCCAGTCTTAGCGCAGAGGCACAAAATGTGACTGTAAAATCGATTGATTATGGGTTCGATCCCCACTCGAGGAAATGAAATATTTATTTACATTATAAGTATTTTCATTTCTTCGCTTTGGTGGCGTGAGTTCCGCCACTCAACACGCAATGCCTCCAGAACTCGGCGGAAAGTGGGGAACGGAGTGTCGTAACACTAGGTTCCCTCTGCCCACCCTGATGTGAGGCGTACTTCTATGCGGCCTTGTATTGTGTTATAATTTTTTTGAAAATAATTTCTACAGTCACGTCTTATCAAAGTAAATAATAAAAGTTACAGATGAGACGAGCGAGGACGCGCGCTGGGGACCTATAAACTGCGTGGACAATTTGTTTAATCAAAAACAAATGTAGCTCCCCCGATCGTAACCTGACTCTTGTTTTTGTTTCGTTGTCACGACGAGATTTGTTGTGTTTGTTTATTAGGCGGTGCGGAACTTTTAGCCAGAAGTAATATATATAAATAAAAAGTTATTTTTTAATGTAATTTTATGTGTCATTATTTATAAAAAAAACAGCTTCACGCTGTATCCCGCATATAGCGGGTAGCCAGAAGATACTCCGTTTCCCACTTTCTGGCAACTTTTTCGAGATATTGTGTGTTAAGTAGCGGAACTCAACGCCGCGCATTAGGGTCTTGGAGCCAGAACGAAGAAAAGAAAACGGTAATAAATACTAATTCATTCCCACAAGTGTGGATCGAACCCACAACCGTCGCGTCACAGTCACATTATTGAGCCTCTGCGCCACGACGGTCTCATTATTTATTATGTTTCTACAGTTTCTAAAGCAAACTGTTACAAAAATATTAATTGCCTTATATCTTTCTAAACGGCTAGATATTATATATAAATAACTTTTCCGTATAAAATGTTTTTAGTACTCAACCACGATTGAATTTTATCTTAAAAAGAAAATTCTGCGTATTTACTATAAAGCCTGTTTATGAAATCTTAATAAAAAATAGAAAACAAAAAACTATCGTGAAAACGTCAGAAACAAGAAATTCTTCATTTACCACCATAAAAGATTGTTGGGAGAATACAAGTCTTTGTACGGAAAGAAATATTACTATAGAAACGCCGACTGCAATGAGAGCTTAGTAAATGAACTGGAGATGGACTTCGATTAACTTGGACAAAAGAAAACTTAATGCAATTACATCTACTGTCCAACGCTATTTTAAAGCAAACGAGCACTATTAGATAAAATGAGCAAAGAATAGATGTTTATCCATTTTGTATTTATTTTTAAATTTAAAAATAAAAAGGTGAGGCCAGTCGTGGCGCAAAGTGTGACTGTAAAACCGACTGGTTGTGGATTCGATCCCCATTTGAGGAGATGAAATATTTATTTAAATTTATATTTGCATTTCGTCGCTCTGGTGTCGAGGCCAAGCGCGGCGTTGAGTTCTGCCATTCAACACGCAATGCCTCCAGAATTCGGCAGAAAGAGGGTCTTAACACTAGGTTCCCTCTGCCTACCCAGCTGTGTGCGGGATACAACGTGAAGCAGATTAAAAATAAAAAGAGAAAATTCTGTTTTGAAATTATTCCTTTTAAATATCTTTTTACGATAGAAATGGCTATTTACAGTATCGTTTGTTAGGAGTAATGTGAAAGAAATCGAAGGTAGCAGTAGAAGAAACACAGTTGGAACCCAAACCTTTAGGAATAATTAATGAACCACAGCGACGTTTTGATATATTTGTAACATTTTTTTATTTTGCTAGTTTATATTTTAAATAATAAAATGTTTCTTAGAAGTCGATAAAATTTATATTAAATAGTTTAAAATAGAGCGTGCTATTTGTTAAATCATTTTATTAAATTTTAAAGTGTATTACTGTCTACATAAAACATCCATAAATAAATAACCGCTTTAAAAATATGTTTTTAACCTAACACTAGCAATCTAATCAAACTACTTCTAACTATTTCTATATAGATATCTGTGTAAAGTTTACTTTACAATATGATTTTCTCCTATATTTATTTCAGCGTCACGCTGTATCCCGCAGGTCCTAGTGTTAAGACACTCCACTGCCAATTTTCTGTCGAAGTCTGGAACCATTGCGCATTGATTGGTCGGACTTACAAATATAAAAAAAATATATTTTAAATAGATATTCCATTTCCTCAAGTGAGAATTGAACCCACAACCTATCGCGTTTATAGAACTGGCCTTAAACTACTACATAAAAACAAAACTCATTTAAAAACTACAGCACAACACCGACGTATCAGTTCAGCGCAAAAAGCTTTCCAATCCCATATATTCATCAAACAAACTATATAAGCGGATTTAGGAGTAACGAGGGAACATGCATGTAACAAACATATATTTTTCAGGGGAGCAAATACTCTCTTATGTATTGTTATTCCGTACACAGAGTTCCGGTCACGTCGCCATCCTATAATTCTACAGTGGCTCGTCCCGCAATTTTCACTTGAGAATATCAAATAAGCTATAAATTTTCATATTTCGTATGTAAAACAAATTAAGTGATTAACACATAGCGGTGTTTATTTAAATGGGTAACTGGATGGAGGGTGTCGCGGCGTGGTGTACACGTGGTGATTCGATCGTTACGCGTCTGGTAGTATACTGTAGATGTTCTTTGGATTATCTTGTGTTTTTAATTATTTGTTTTTTTTTCATTTCACGCTCTATCCCTTCATTTAGCTGGGTGGACACTCTCCCACGATAGAGGCGGAACTCAACGCCGCGATTTTACCTTGGTAGCAGAGTACACGCTTGGGCATCTGAGGCAGAACGACCTTTCGACATTATTAATAAATGGTAAAATTATGAGTATAAGTTGTTGATGCAGTTGGTTTTCCTTTCGAGGGGAATAGTAGAATAGTTCGACAGTTGTAATTGTAGTCTTCGATTTCGATTCGAACTTTAAAAGGGTATTTCTCATTGAAGCTTGTTGGAAAGTGATATATCACTACATATTCTCTCGGGAAATCGCGAGAAGTGCAAGAAAATAAAAAAAACTGTCCTGTCCCTGAAGATATAGTATTAGTAATTTAGTTACTTGAAGCCCGTTGATGAATATTCACAATATATATTTTTTTACAGCTTCACGAGAGAACCAAGACACTCCGTACCCCACTTTCCGCCGAGTTCTTGCGTGTTGAGTGGCGGAACTCAGCGCCGCGCTTTGCCTTAACTCCAGAGGGAAGAAATAAAAATATAAATGTAAATAAATATTTCACTTCCTCGAGTGAAGATCGAATCCACAGCCAGTCGATTTTACAGTCTCACTTTGTGCCTCTATGCCACGACTGGCCTCAAACTATACACAAATCATATTGAATTAATTAAATAATAAGTAAAATTTATTTCTTTATAATAATTGTGTTTTGAAATTAAAGCCCACTTGCCTTTATGAAATGATATAGATCATAACAAGATAAGGACTTGACGCCGAGCGCGACACACGCTAGTTCTGGCGGTTGCCAACAACTGCTAAATAATAGTAAAATGATAATAAAATGGCATTAATATAATATTATTCACGATGACTCATATAAAATGCTTTGAATTTTCTGAATTTGTACTTTAAAAAGGGAAAACATTTGTATTTAAATGTTAAAAAAAATCAAATCAGCTTCACGCTGTATCCCGCAAATAGCATGGAGGCAGAGGGAACCTAGTGTTAAGACACTCCGTTCCCTATTTTCTGCCGAATTTTTCAAGTCATTGCAGTGTTGAGTGGCGGAACTCAACGCCGGGAAAGTACATAAATATTTGCCAATATATAACTAACAATATTTTAAATGTTCTTGAAAGAAAAAAAAATAAATGTATCTCGCTCCATTTGAGATGAAAGGAAAACCCGGAAAACTGTTAAAGAAATATGACACATAAATATTACCGCGTGCACGCTCTTCCAACAAATCCGATAAATATAATTTATTACGCACACATTTTACACACAAAATCTCAGAAACCTTAAATTTCACGAACATACTGTAACACTACAGACCTAGCACAAACACAGTTTCACATACCACAGTTCACTCGATTACGTACGTTATTAGCGCGTAGCAATTTAAAGCTCGGCGTACACTACACGAACTACTCGTAATATAAGGGAAGAAATATAAGGGTTGGACCGTCTCGGGGTTGCCGGTGGACGCGGTGGGCGCGCGCGGCGCACTGCCGCCGATCGGGAAAACAACCAGCCTCCACCCCCCGGCGTTGGAGATGCGCACTTGCAGTTTCAACTCCTCTCTTGGAAAGTCTAACTGACTTTATAGGTCTATTAACCTATTTAACACCTCTGTCTAGAATGTTGTTTCTTTCTTCGAATTTTTGTTTTCAATTGGGAAAAGTTCTTCTTTCGTTGTATGTACATGCTCTCTTGTGGTTTTCTTTTTGGTAATTCGAGTGAAAATATTTTGTAGTTTTCTATTTAACGTCGTAGCCGATGATTCTTGTATATTTTTGTTTAAGTTAAATAAATTTTTGTTTAAGTTAATAAAATAGATAGGTCTGTAACGTTCATGCATATGGTTCATATGTTAGGACATATTGTTCGTCTCTTGCTGGATTACTAGTGGCGGTGAAAGTGAAATCCATTAATAATAAGCCTTAAAGCTAAGCTACCATGTATGATGAGATTAATTCTGAAATGTATGAAGAGTACCTATAGGTGCTATGTGTACATTTATTTAATCACATTATTATCGAATATTTATGCTGTATCCCGCACATAGCAGGGTAAAGAGAGGGAACCTAGTGTTAAAACATTGCATTCGTGAAACATTGAAATATGCAGACATTGCATGTTGAATGGCGGAACTCAACGCCGCATTTTCCCTCGTTACGAGTATGAATTGTACATACTGTCTGCTGGCTGGCGATGCAATTTACACTTATGTACTTACTATAATCAGAATTTATTTTAGCATTTTAGTCTAAGTATTGTACATTCAAGCACTAGCACTAAGGAACTTATCGTCGTTACACACCCACGTTTAAATAGTCTGTAAAGAAGGTTTTATAGAAATAGGAATTGGCAAAGGATTGCCTGACTTCTCTAAGACCTTAAGAGATTATCACAGTTAAGTAATACATATTTATAATTATATATAGTTGATTGGGACCAGTCGTTGTACAGAGGCACAAGCGAGCGACTGTAAACGCGACAGGTTGTGGATTCGATTCCCACTCGAGGAAATGAAATATTTAATATTTTCATTATATTAATGGGGCAAAGCTCAGCGTTAAGTTCCGCCACGTAACACCTAATGCCTTTAGAATTTGGCGGAAAGTGAACAACGGAAACAGAATGTCTTAACATTAGGTTCCCAGGTTCCCTTTGCGCATTGACAGTCACATCCTTGTGCCCCTGCGCCACGACGGACCCGAACAGGCTATTATTTTGTTGCAAATTATTGCTTCAATTAAAATATATTTGTTTATTTGAATCAAAAAAACCAATAAGTAAACATTTATTTTAAAATTACTAATAATATTGGACAAAGAATCGAAGAAATCCCCCGCTGCTAAATGTATCACATTATCACATTTCTCCATTATAGGTATTACGGAGAGGGAAAATTCATTATGTACCTACACGCCAAATTTTCCCATACGAAGCCTGCTCTGTTTTGCTTATTGAACATGTCATAACGTGAACTGAAATTTAATATAGTCAAGATTATGGTATAAATTTATTGTATATTAAAATTGTATCTGTACTTACTTAAAACCATCTTGGCGTAGTGGGAAAGCGTCTGGTCGTAAACGCAATGGTTGTAAGTTCGTTTTTAAATTTGAGGTGAAAAACATTTCCATCCCTTCGCTCTGAAGTCACAGACTTAACTTCACTCAACTCTCAATGTCCCGAATTGTGGTGGGGAGCAGAAAGTGGAGTGACTTAAAGCTTTTCTTTGCTTTCCCCGCTATATGCGGGATAAAAAGGTAAAAAAAGCTACTACAAGATTGATACCTTAATCAATTCATATGAAAATTCTGCTAATTTAATCTAGCAAAAACGAAATCGACAGTATCAGAGTATTAAGACACTACGTTCTCCATTTTATCATTATAATTTCTTTGAAGTTTGGACAAGCTGTCAGCTTTCGACTATACATACGGGTTTGTATATAAAATCTTTTTTTTTACTTTTTATCCGATTCCTTGCTTGTTCAGTCACGTAGAGTTGGTTAACTTGAATTGACGTCTGAAGCGCTAGTACCCTCTCTTTGATCCTTTTAGATAACTACTTTAAGTATTGGGATGAAGAAAAATGCCAAGTTTAAATAAATATATGTACTTTATAGTAACAGATATCTATGGAATATTGATTTAAAATTGTCTGACGGTGTTGAACAGAAGGTTTTTTCTTAAGAATAAACTGTATATATTAGTATTTTTAAATGTTTATTTTATTTATATGAACACTTGGACTTGGACAGTGTTCGTATAAATAAAATAAACATTTAAAAAAATTAAGCTCACTTTCTATAAAAAAAAAATATAATTCGTTATTAAAAAACAATTTAATATAAGAAGCCAGCCAAGGCGAAAGCGTGCAACAGTAAACGCGACAGGTTATACATCACACTAGAGAAAATGAAATATTTAATATTTTGATTTCCTCGCTCTGGTAACGAAGCAAAGTGCGGCGTTAAGTTCCGTCACTCAGAATTATTCGAAAAGTGGAAAACAGTAATGTCTTAACGCGTTCCCAGGTTCACTCTGCCTACTGCTATGTGCGTGTGCCTGAATCTAACAAAAACCTATAAAACATTTTGCTTCAGCAACGAAGCGTACATGAGTTTAAAAGTCAAACTTCTGAAACAACTTATAAAATTTAATTAAAAAAAAACAAAATCTTATCTACACCAAACTATTAATTTCTATAAAAGAAAATCATTAAAACCGCTAAAAAAAAGAAATTTCTAAATATGAAACTTCCTTTCACTGATCATAGAGACGTACTGTGCTATTACACGCATCGTCGCCTGCATAAATTACTGCGTGCATCCCGGCGCGAGTGCTCCACCCTAAATGACTAGCGCTTTGCGTGTTCTAATGGATACAAACTCTAACACTTTAGTCTCTTTATACTTTGTGAAGAAAACAGATCTCATATACTACTATTATAATCTAAATGAAACTCTTTTCTAAAGAAGAATATATATTTTATATCTACATGTATCTCTGGCTAAAAGCATGGCAAGTGAGAAGAATATTAAGGCACTGGTCAGCACTTTTCAAAATTTTATCGAGTTTGTGTGTTTGATGGTGGAATAGAATACGATATTTTTAACTATTAATATTTCGGCTTATGGACATCGAATCCATATACCTGTAGTATCACACTTTCCACGATGCCGGCTATATATATTTTTTTAATGTCCAGCTTTTCTTTTTGTTAGACAAATTTTACACATGCTAAATAGCTTTTTAAGTAGGACTCTACATATTCTATAAAACTTATTCTTCTCTACTTCACGCTGTATCTTGCATGTTGCAGGAGAGGTAGAGGGAGTAAGTGTTAAAAAATCCGCCCCCCACTTTCCGCCTAATTCTGGAGGCATTGCGTATTGAGTGGCGGAACTCAACGCCTGCTTAAAATACTAAATATTTCATTTTCTCGAGTGGGGCTCAAACCCACAACCTATCGTGTTTACAGTCACACGCTTGTGCCCCTGCGATACGATACGATTAGCCTCTATATATAAAACTTTATTCGACTAAAACGATATTAGCAAGTACTTGTTAACTAGTATTTAAGTTAAACTTCTTTCCAGCAGCATATGCCACATAGGAGGAAATATAAAATTAGTAGTCATGAAGTAGAAGTAAAAGTGCAATATCCGGATGTATCGACAGCCCACAAGTGTAAGTCCCAATGTAAGCACTTTCTATAGGGGCGCCGCCCTATAAGTTAAGATACAATACGTTTGTGATGCGCCATTCTACAACATTTTACATTATGGAAAATATAAAAATTGTCTTTTTTGGATATTTTTTTATGATTGTTTATATTATATAGTTTTGTATTATAAAGTATTGATTATAAAATAATGTAAATGGAAATTTGTATCAAAATATATTATTAATTTGAAGCACCACAATTTTTTTTATTTAACGTATTTGTTACAGCGGATTTTGCAGTAAACGAAAAATATTTCTTGTCCTTAGTAAAAGCTGAAGCTCAAACTCTATCTACATCCACAGAATTAGTGATGAACTTTTAAATAACTTGACTTCGATTTTAATTTTTTTTAATAAATGACGGTAAATAATACACTAAAAGTCTAAAATTGTTTTAGAATAACACCGCAGGCGTGGTGCGACGATCATAAATTGCTCGGTTTGATTAAGGCGCTTGCAGTGGGCGCTGCCCTCTTCCCGGTGCATCGATGCATCGTCTATAACGATACAGGGTGTTTGGAAAATATGCTAAATTTGACGTTTGAAATTATATACATTTTTTGTTGTTATTTATTTTATTATTTTAAACGTGTCAAGTAAACGTAATTTAGAAAACTTTATAGGACTCATCGACGAGAACCTGAAACAATGTAGAAATTCGCTTTACGAGTAAAAAGGTTTGTTTACTAATTGCCACTACTAAAAAAATACATAATAGAATAATATTACTTTTTAATTTAATTAATAAAATTATATTAATTGGTGACATAATTATATTAAGAAGAATACAGTTAAAATAAAAAAAAAAACAATTGCAACTTAAATTTATAAACACGCTGTATATTTCATCACATTACCGTCTACTTTCGGGATTACTATTGTAAGGAGGGGATTCTACAATTTCTTTCTAACAGACCAAATTCAAATCCAACTGTTTCCAAAATTATATATATTCATAAATAAAAAAGTTATATCAATTTAAAGTATTTTGTTCGATGAAATTGGCTGAATTATTTTAGTTTTCAATATTTAAATATTGTCTTTAAGGTAATAATTTTATTAGAACTCGGAGGTTATTTAAATAAGTAAATAAATAGTTGTATAGTTAAAACAGGTGAAGCTGCGAGCGGATCGCTAGTATTAAATTACATCGTCTCTAATAAAGTTATTATGTTTAACATTAATAGTTGTAATATTAAAATTACAAAAAGTTTTTATCCTTATAGTTCATACTTAAAGTATACAAGTGAATGTGGATGATAAATGTTTTTTCTATGTAAGATGGAAGGCTAGGAATGTGACACCAAAATGAAAAGGAAAGAAAATTTAAATTTCTTTTAAATTTCATTTATCTATTATTCTATCTTTTTCTTTATGCAGCAAAATGAGTCATTTTATCAACTTGTAGGATTCTTAAAACTTTGAGAAGCGCTTGCTCATCGTGTGAATAACCGCACTGAGCTGTGTCGGGATTTGATGAAAGAATACGGGAACTCCTGAGGGCGGTGACGTCACACACCTCAGACGATTTCTGGACGGCAATAAGATTTTGCTCACGCGCTTTGTTTCTAAATTTTTACACGTTATCTTTAGTGACTAATAAGAATGTGATTCGCTTTTTGTCAAACTTAATTATAATAAAATAATCGAGCTTTAACAGTAGCCATAATAGTAGTAACATAATTGCGACATCTGATAAGGCAATTTTTAAAATTAATAATATTATTTATTTTATTGAAGAGTCTGGGCAAGCCGGTCATGAGAATCTAAATATAAGGTCGGGGCAAAGGTATTTTCGTATTGTTCATACAAAGGAAGAATAATTTTTTTAGGTATAATTTTTTATTTATTTATAATATGTATGTGCCGTTTTGATCGATGACTTGTTGCCATCTTATGGGTAGTGCCATGATCTCATTTCTGTAGAAATATTGAGATTTGTGATTAAAAAAATCTGACAGGTAGTGTTTACAGTGTCCTTTTGGACACAGGTTAACTTTATGCTTCCTAAAGGGATCTGCAATGACAGAAATAGGTGGAAATCTGATGTAAAAATTTAAATTATTAAAAGTTAATTATTAAAATGTACCGATTTTTTTTCATCACATACGTTTATTTTGCTCGCTTGAATCTAGTTCTCGCCATTTTTCAATTGTTTAATTGAAAAATGGCGGGAACTAGATTCTATTTATTGCATCTTCAGAATGACACATTTGATGGTATTGAAACCAGCCAGTTACATTCAGTACAGCCAAAGAGGTTTGATTATTAATAATATATTCAAAATACGAAAATACTTTTGCCCCGACCTATTATATTATTTACTTCTACAATATACTTCATAGTACAATTTTATTAAAAAAACTAAATAATATTAATATTAAGAAAACTAAATAATATTGTAATTCTTGAGAGTTGATATTCGTACAAAATAAATTAAGTGATATCGCATGTATATGGAAAATTATTTATAAATTGTCACAAAAATGTCCGAATAGAGGCACAGAGGCAGAAGAATAAGATACACATACGTCATTTAGCGTCCGAAAAATACGAATCAACTTAATGTTAAAATCAGTTAGATTATATTTACAGACAATTGATGCAAAACAAAACAAATCGTACACAAAAAAAAACATTCTAAAGTATCAAAATCTAGAACTGCAATACTGTTTATTGGCAAGCTAGCGCAGCCGGACTGCAGCGTGGACGGTGATTTAGGGCGTCGCGACGCGCGTACCGCCAGATTAACTTTCGGCTGTTAATTGCGACAAACGGCCAATGAGCGCTCCGGCTGTCTGATGGCTGTAACGAGGCATGTATTAACATGCATTTTGTTCAGCATTTTGACGTTTCCTACAATAAATATCAGCTTCACGCTGTATCACGTGTATCCCGCACACAGCAGGGTGAGCTGTTGTATTTTTAAGGGTAGTATTGTAGGATGTGGGAAGCCGGGAATCTAGTGTTGAGATATTTCCGTTCTCCACTTTCCGCTAAGTTTTGGAGGCACGGTGTGTTGAATTGCGGAACTCAACGCCGCGCTTCGTTATCAGAGCGACATAATGAAAATATTACATATTTCATTTCCCCGAGTGGAAATTGAACCCACAACTTGTCGCTTTTATATTTACATGCTTGTGCGCCTGGATTGTTGTATTGATTTTATATTATATATATTACTTTATTGAGTTGTTTTATCATTAGTTAAATCATTTATTATAATAT
Organism: Heliconius erato demophoon; assembly: GCA_018249695.1. Classification (NCBI taxonomy): domain Eukaryota; kingdom Metazoa; phylum Arthropoda; class Insecta; order Lepidoptera; family Nymphalidae; genus Heliconius; species Heliconius erato. Next base: position 247 of record DWQW01002409.1, on the reverse strand, counting down.
AAAATATTATATAGCTATATAATATTTCACATACAAAATTGTCAGTTATAATAAGTACAAATAATGATAAGTAAGTATTTAATTTCTAGATTATTTCATAAATATAAATGTTATTTATTGTACTATTATTTTATATGGTTAATGTTTTTTTCTATTTAGAAAGAATATTAAATAGTAGAATTTATTTAAACTTAAAAAATAAAAATAAAAAAAAAAAAAAAAAAAAAACCTCCACCCTAATTCCCCC
>DWQW01002408.1:0-27114 GCA_018249695.1 Heliconius erato demophoon | reverse complement strand
CAGACTCTTAAAAATATTTCATTGAACACGTGTTTCATGGTTTTTCAGAATTCTCCCCCTAAGGGTTCAAATAAGGGGTTGAAAGTTTATATGGAAAAATCTTTAAATTGCCACCGATTTTTATAAAAATTTAAATTCAGACTGTTAAAAATATTTTATTGAACATGTGTTTCGTGATTTTATAAATTCACTCTTAATAAGCGGGCGAAGCCGCGCGCGCCCTCTAGTATATAATATTTTTATTTCGAAAGTTTTCGCCACTACCTCGAAAATGCAGCGAAAAGTGGGGGACGGTGAAGTGTCTTAATATTAGGTTTCCAGGTTCTGCCTGCCCTGCTCTAGGCAGATGTAAAGCTGAAATAAAATATTATACGTTATATCATATTGACCTGCAATAATAAAATTAGTAAGGAACCATCGATTGGCTGGATTGTATCGGACTTTCGATTTTTTTTTAATATTTTTTCTTGTTATAATCTTTATATTTGTTATTCATAATTTTTTCCTGGTATGTACGTCGTCGACATGGCGCGGCGGTACAGCGTCTATCTGTAAGTGGTTCAATCCTGAAAAAGATAATTTTGTTGAAATAATTTTCATTTCCTCAATCTGATAGATAGACAAAGCCTGACGTTGAGTTTTGCCACTGTTTATTCTACTTTACGAGAAAAAAATACCTTCATTTTGTTTCTTTATGGCATTGATATCCTTGTTTCCGCAGAGAAAGTAAGTTTTTTTCTTCTTATATGTAAAAACCAAAATAAAACCAAGATTTAAATCTATATATGCTTCTATACTTATTTAATTTTAAAGCTGAAGAGTTTATTTGATTAAACGTGTTAATCTTTTGGAACTACTAGTTTGAATTGGAAAAAATCTTTTTGTGTTGGTTAGTCCATTTATCGAGGAAGACTAGACTCTATTACATAATTATACTAGCAGTGAAAGTTTCCGGACACTAAGAATGTGTCATGTGTCATACACAACTATTAGTTATTTCCATTCGACAATGGGGACGAAAATTGAGGCTAGTCGTGGCGCAGGGGCACAAGGATGTGACTGTAGACGCGACAGGTTGTGGGTTCAATTCCCACTCGAGGAATAAATATTACATATTATTAATTATTTAATAGACATTAAATATTGAATGCACTATAAAATAATATCTTTTTCATTTCTTCGCACAAGTGTCGAGGCAAAGCGCGGCGGTTGGTTCTACCACTTAACATGCAATGCCTTTAAAATTCGGCGCAAAATAGAAAATTAGGAAGAGAGTGTCCTAACATTAAGTTCACTTTGCCTACCCTGTTGTGTGCGGGATACAGCGTGAAGCTCAAAAAAACGGGAACGAAGCCGCAGGTTACATACTAGTCTTATACTCCTATAAGTATTATGTCATACATCCTTGTCCTTTCAGACATGCCTCATCTGTGTACAGAATCCAAGGCGTCTTATTTGCTGTGGACCAACAAACTGTCATACTAATTGTCATATATTAGTTATTTATACATACATATATGTATACATACGTCATCGCAGAATTTGTAAGTTTGAGCTCATTTTATTGCTAAGCAATATGTTATACAAAGTAGAGATAGTTAAAACTCGGTAAAGTTTAACGGGAAATGCGTTATTTGACACAAAGTTCCTAGTATTTGAAAATGTTTCTTTTTATTCACATATGAGGTTAATCCTGTTAGCCCTATTGGCCCTTACAGCGATATCGGTTGAGTAGGGAAGAGAGTACTTTGTCCCTGAGTCCCTAAACTGCAATCAAGGGCGTCCCCTACGGGAATCAAACCTCGGGTTGCGTCCGTCGATCGGACTGGTAATCTTCTATTTACTCTGCTTTAAACCTGCCTAAATAACTTTATTAAAGTAGTATTTGACTGACACCCACCTGTCAAATACTTCCCAATTTCGTCACTTAGGCGCCACCCACCCCCTCAATAGGGGTGAAATGACCGAAAGTGCATAATAGTGTATATATTGACTATATTCAGACTGTCCTTTCGAAGCTTTTAGCGATTCGTTACGATTTATGAGGAAAATATTTTTTAGTTATAGTATAGTGTTTATATGTAAAAAAAGGTTTTTACGTTATTCAATTTTTAGGTCTTTAATCGATCGATCACGATAGGATACTTTAAAAAAAATAATAAGAAAAAACCGGACAAACGCGAATCGGACTCGCCCGACTCGAGACCTCCGAAGTTTTGTTCGACCGAGGGTTCCGTACAATAATTAGAGGTCCCGAGGTTTTTGAAATTCAAGCTTAGCTTAGCCAGAGCCCTTTCATCTGATACCTCACTTAACTAACGGCCTAAATGCCAAATTTTGCTCCTCTTTTATGAAATTTTTTTTTTGGATTTAACCTCAAATGTATAGTTTTCACACTTTTTCTTAAACTAGTACTACCTGTAGATGTTAGTTGTCAAATTGTATAATTCTAGGTCAACCGGAAGTACCCTATTAATTTTGATTCGCTTTATAGTGTCGAAAGAAGCGTTTTTTGAGATATACACGGCCATATCTTTTTTACGTAAATATAGAAATACGATTTATTCAGGAAATCACGAATCCGCACATCTGAGTATATGGTTTCAATTTGGACTCGATATCTCAAAGCATTCCTGAGATAAAGGCTCTTGAAAGACAGACCGACAGACAGATGGACAACAAAGTGATCTTATAAGGATTTCTTTTTTTCGTAAAATATTAATCCTGAAAATAATAATATTGATGGAAATAATATAAAAATGGTTATGTTGGTATATATTTTAACAACGACTTTAAAAACAATTCAATGCTAGTTTCTACCCACAATCATCCTGAAACGTTGAAATTTTAATACGTTTCGTAAAAAAGTATTATGTAATTAATTACAAAGTAACCTCCGCCCGATTATCATTATTTTTGTATCACCTTTCTTATAGCTATTATAATTTAGTAACTTTGTAGTTTCCTTAAATATACAACAGCTACTCCAGTCAATGTTAATAAAAGTAATATATAAAAAAATGCAAGAGCTGAGTTTCTTATTTGAAATAAATAATTCAACATGCTTTTACGATTGTAATAAAATGCTTTATACTTAAATATATGCTTGTATTTTTAAAATATTTTATAAAATAGATTTTTTTGTAATATCACTGTAATAAGTGACACATTAATGTTTACATTATTTAGTTCTCTCCTTTCCTATCGGGTTTCCTAGCGGTTAAAAAAACCAGTCAAGTGTGAGTCACACTCACCCTCAGTGGGTTTCGTACCAATTTCCTTCCGTATGCATTTATTTTGTATGAAATGAACTACAAATATAAGTTTGTAAAGATTTTTTTTGTGATTTACCTATTAACTCCCAAGTTTCGGATTTTATCCTTTGTTTGCAATGTCAGTTGTTTTTTATAGTTTTAGATTAACGGGAAGTGTCTTGTAGGTTTTGCTCGAGTGGTGAATTTCATATAATAAGCGAAAAAAATGCATGAATTCGTATTTGCGGGTTTACTTTTTGATTACATGTATGTATACATTTTTTTACATAGAAATTTAGTCCAATAACAATGATTATAAAGTACAATCTTGTGCAGCGAGATAGTATCTGGCTACTCGCGGTGGTTGCGGGTTCAATCAAATCTACTATATCTAACCTAAATCAAATCTACTATAATATAAGTACTTACTTTCCTTAAGCCTTAAATTGAAGAGAAAAAAAACACTTAAATATTTATATCTTTCATTTGGTGCTGTTTTTTCAACAGTGCTCTTGCAGTTTAAAAAAAAGTGCGAATTCATAAAAAATAATCATGTATTTGTATTTTTTTTTAAATTGCATTAATTAATAAAATAAAAATAACAATACATCAATAATTGTCGCTTTTTTAAAATCACAGAATACGTAATCTAAATTTGTAAACAGTTTTTCCGCAAACATTGAATCAAACGATTCAACTTGTTTTAAAAACAAATGCAATTACGACGTTGTTGTACCAAACGACCAAACGATTTTTAAATTTTTTTTTTTGTATTTCCCATACTTTATTAAGTAAGTACAGCAAAGCTACTGCTATGTATAGTATTCCAATAGTGTTTAGTGTTATCAGATCGTGGAAACGAAAATATTTTTCAACCATTCTGTACATTTGCAATCAAACACTTCAAAGTATCGATTTAATATTTTTTTAGCTTCACGCTGTATCCCGCACAAAGAAAGATAGGCAAAGGGAACTTTGGAAAATAGTGTTAAGACACTCAGTTTTCATTTAAAACTTTTGTTCCACACTTTACGCAGAATACTGGAGGCTGGAGGAAGACAATACCACTTTGCCTCGTTATAAAGAGGAAATGAAATTTTAAATATTTCAATTGTGAAACAAATACTCGCGCTTACAGTCACACGCTTGTGCTCCTGCACACCTCCATCTCTAATTATTTCTACAAAATAGTTTAATACTATTATACTTGCGGCTTCGCCCGCGTGCTCAAAAAGAAATAACTACGAGCCGTGTGTGATACATGATGTATGAGACACAAAGGAGTGACTGCATAAAACGATTAACGTGATGTAATATGGCCCCTATAGCGCCTTCCTCTGTTAGTGAACAAAAAAAAAATGGAACCAAGTGTTCTTGGGATTGGCGTGTTCAAGCAAATAAACAGCTTTATCTTCAGCTCTATGATATTAGTATAGATTATGTATTAATATATAAATATATATTTAGAGGCCAACTGCGCAGTAAAAAGAGGTATATAAGACAAACCCAATACAAGATAGAAGTTCTAGCTCTAATTCATTTAAATCACACCTTGACCAAAATTTGTTGTTTCCAAATTATAAAACAGGTTATTTTATGTAATTGCAATTAAAATATTTACGGAATCACTCAGAGTCATTGATTAATTATTAAGTAACATTAATTAGCTATTAACTAAATGAATTATTAGATGTTTGTACATCTACAGATTTATACGTTTATTTTACTAAAAACATATACGAAAAAATATACCTAGGTAGATATTTATTTATCTAATTAAATTGTGTTGAACCCAATGCGTTTTACATTACCAAGTAGAGGAGATGTAAAATAATCAAATATAATATAATTATGCCCAAACTCATTGCCCACGATGGCGCATTGTGGGCAATTCGTTTAGGTACTACAATAACTTTAGTTTCACAGCTGCACGCTTTTTCAAGCACGTTAAGCAAAAGAAACATAGTGACAAGACACTTGGTTTTCCACGCACAGGCTTGTGGAGTGGCGTAACTGAACACCGCTCTCTGTCTATTAAAGCAGGGAAACATAATCATTTTATTCAGCGGAGCGGAGTGCGTGAGCGTGTTAAGTGGCGGAGCTCAACGCCGTGCTTTTTTGCTTTATTACCAGAGCGAAGAAATGAAACTATTATTAATAATAATTCATTTGCGCGAGTGGGACTCAAACTGTGGGTCACGACTCACACTTAAGCCACTACGCCACGACGGCCTCTATTATATTATCTATTATTGAACAGTACTATAGTTTTCCCCATTTCCCTCCAGATGGCGGGGCAGCGTGTACAAGCTGGTATGGCGCGAGCTCCTCGCCTACCTCACCCTCTACTACACTATCAATTTATTGTACAGATTTGCTCTCACGGAGCAACAACAAAGGTAAATATAGTGTTATATTCTTTATTCTCATATGTTTATAAGTTTTGTGTTGGCGGAACTCAACGCTGCATCGTCTAACACGAAAGAAGGAAATTGTTATTTTAAAATATAATTAATGAGATACGATATTAGCGGATTTCAACGCTGCGTTCTATCAAATCGATTTTTATTAGTATATTTAAATATTTTTTTGAACGAGGCTTCGAACCCATAACTGTGCATTGGCGCGTACTGCCAAGAACTCATGATTTATATCGGTAACAGATTAAATATCCGCATCTAATTGATAAAAAACTACCTCTAATGCTTAATTGATAAACTTTTATATTTCGTGAGCATGTCGACGAAGTGAGTGATAGTAGCAGAAGAGGCAGAGGAACACCTCGTTTGACTTTGAGAGCCAGTATACTGGAGGAAAGTCACGTAAAAGCATGAGGAGGAGGAGGTTAAAGATAGTGGACGGGGCAAAATAGGAATGTGGAGATTATAGCGGCCGGCACTCCGTTTCCTTTGATTATACCCAATAGTGATAAATTGTGGCATAATTTTTTTTTAGCTTCACGCTGTATCCCGTATAAGCAGGATTGGCAGTGGGCATCATTGTGTCTAGACTGGTAAAACTCAACGCCGCACTTAGTCTCGTTTGCAAAGCGAGAAAATGATAATACATGATTATAAATCAAACCCACAACCGTCGTGTTTACAGTCACACGCTGTGCTTCTACGCCACGATGGCCTCAAACTATTATTTGTTTTAATAATTTAATATCTTTAACATATTATTGTAATTAATTCGAATACAGTGTTAGTGGTAACACTATTTTCGATTTCACCTTTTGATCGGTGAAGTTCAGGGATGATTGGATCGCTGTTTACACGGCGATGTAATTAGTACGGGTATATGATACAAAGTATATCTTTATATCGCTATTTAATTATTATTTATTGAGGCCAGTCGTGGCGCAGAATCACAAAGTGTGGCTGTGAACGCGACTGGTTGTGGGTTCGATCTTATGGAAATTAAATGTTTGTTCATATTTCTTTTTTCATCTGTTTATAAACAAACATCTATCTAAATAATATTTGATAGATTAGGATTGATTTGATGTAACTATCGCGTTCTTGAATAAAATCCCAATGGTTTTAAAAATAAAAGCTTTTAGTAAAGAGCGCACTGTAGATGTTGACATTTGATATTCGTTTCCGCTTATACCTCAACGTGATCTTGGAAAAAATACCTTTAAAAGACAAACGACTTAATAATGGTTAGGTACATTTTTTTCTTTGAGTTACGGAATCCTAAAAAAAATCGTAATATGTAAGACGTTATGATGATGACTTACTTATCATAATGTTTTCTCCAAAAATACTTGAATTTAGGTTTATGATGTTTCCCGCTTATAGCAGGGTAGGCAGAGGGAACTTAATGTTAATACACCTCCTTTCCCCACTTTCCGCCGAATTCTGGAGGAATTGCTTGTTGAGAGGTCGAATTCATGCACTTTTCCTAGTTACCAGAGCTAGGAAACGAAAATATTAATTATTTCATTACCTCGAGCGGAAATCGAACTCACAACCTGTGATTTAAAGTAACTACAGTTACTTTAAATCTTACTTAAAACATTTAGTTTTATCACCTGTTAACATATTGAGGCACAAAACAGCATAGATCATTATCCTTTTTCTAGGACAGTCAAGTAATTAGCGATTCGTTGTCAAATTCGTAACGTATCGTATAACTACTTATTTACATTTTCTAAATGTTGAAAAAAAAGCACGCTACATTCCGAGAATAGGGAACCTAATGTTAAGTCATTCCGTTCCCCGCGTACCACACCGCTTTCGAGACATTAAGGGTAGAGTGACCGAACTCAACGCTAGGCTTTGTCATCTTATCAGAGCGAGGAATTGAAAGTAATTCCCATAAATTAATCCAATAAATTAATAATTGTAAGTAGATCCCGAATGGAATTGAACTCACAACCACCGCTGGGGATCCTGAAACCGATTCGAGAGTATGTTTGTATAGTCTTAAACTACTTTTATCTCTCCGCTCAGGTAAGACAAAGTACTGAATTCCGTTACAACAAGCGTGGTAAGCGGAGAACGGAGAGTTTTAAGACTTTTCTACCCTTTAATAAAGCGTGAAGCTAAAAAACATGAGATAACAAAACGTCCTTGTTTTATAGGAACAAACTTTGCTTAACACAACGTGACCTTTCGACGATAATTGAATTGATTCATTAATACGACCACTTGTCTGAGGTCGTCCTTTCTATTCTATGTATTTTTTGTTTAAAAAAATATATTATGCCGAAATTGTAAGTACAGGATAGTTGTAGGTTTAATCAATTCTTATATTTGTTATATTCTTGTGTGTACGTAGAGTACTTGATCGTTTGGATTATTGTTACGTCAATTGATTGGTTTTCACCATGCGGTCGTCCTCAAAGACAATGATAATAATAAAAATACACAACAGTCACAACCAGATGACATTTTGTCAAAATGAAAAAAAAAACATAGAGAGAACCTAGTTAGGTAGTTTTCCACTCTTTGTCCTTTCGAGATATTTTGTAAGTTCAGTTCCAGATAGTTGTGGGTTCGATTTAGCTTAGGATTATCCTAAAAAACTAAACTAAACTAGCTTCACGCTTTATCCCTAGCAGGAAAGTCAGAGAGAACTCTTCATACATGCCCTTCGGGAGGTCCTCATGCATTTTACTTGACCTTCCTCCAGTATCTTTGATACTGTGTTTTCGAAGGTCAACCGAGGTCTCCCCCTACCTCTCTCACCGCTCACTTTTCCATCATAAATCTTTTTTGCCATTCTTTCATCACTCATTCGTTCGACGTGCCCAAACCAGCTGAGCACGTTCTTCTTCATTCTCACCGTGACATCCTACCTAGGATTATCCTAGATTAATATTTTATTTTTATTTCTATCTCCTCTAAGTAAAATTCATTAATTATTATTCAACACGCAATTGTGTTTTTATCAGTAATTACACTCCGTACTGTCTTGTCTAATTGTGAATTTGTAAAACAAAGGAAAAAATAACTACATCATTTTCACAAAATATGAAATTCTGTTACCGCTAAAACTATTGACTAAAAAAATAGAATTAAATAAATATTTAGAGGGATCTTTCGTTTTATTTAGATAGTAAGGAAGTGTATGGAACCCATAATGCGCGAATTTGATTTGTTCTTGACAGATTTTTTTTATATAAAAATACTAGCTTTTACATACAACTCCACCCCCATGGTCAATTGGAAACAACTAAAAATTGTGTATGACGCATTCAAAGTGCGGAAGGTAATTCTGACCGCAGGTAGAGTGCTGTATTAAAACTATTAACATAATGTAATATATATAGCCTATATATAGTCTACCTTGATAAATGGATTATCCAACGCAAAAGGATTTATTCAATTTAAACCAATAGTTCGTGAGATTAGCGCGCTCAACCAAACAAACTCTTTATAAAGTTAATATAAATTTATTTGTTAAATAAAAGTTACTAGAAAACTGACACGTGCAATATCGCTCACCGCTAGCAAATCAAATTTTTAATATGTTTTCATTTATTACGCGAGAAAAATATAGGCATATACCTATATTGATATTGACCTTGTTGCATCTTAATTGAAATTAAATAGATTTTTTATGCGACTGTAAGCGCGACAGGTTATGGATTCGATTACTACTTGAGAAAATTAAATATTTAATATTTCCATTTTTTTTCTCGCTCCTGATCATGAGGTTAAACTTCACGCTGTATCCCGCATACAGCAGGGTAGGTAGAGGGAACCTAGTGTTAAGACACTGCGTTCCCCATTTTCTGCCAAATTCTGGAGGCATTGCGTGTTGAGTGGCAGAACTCAACGCCGCGCTTAACCTCAACACCAGAGCGAAGAAATGGATTTGAGTTAAGCGCGGCGTTGATTTCCGCCTCTCAACACGCAATGCCTCCAGAATTCAGTGGACTGCGGGGCAGAGAATTGTCTTAATGGGAACGGAGTGTCTTAACACTAGCTTTCCAGGTTGCCTCTGTCTACCCTGCTGTGTGGGATACATCGTGAATATAAAGAAATCATAAAATTCAAGTTCATAGTTAATAATAAAAACTTATTCTCATAGTCTCACAAGGACGAGGTGTTTTGGCCATATTGAGAGAATGAAAATTATATTTTTATTGAATTAGTTGATTCTTGTTTTATTTTTAAATATAATTTTTAAGCCTTCGCATAAAGGTCATTATGATGACAGACGTATTGTATTGAGACCGTCGTAGTGCAGCAGCACAGTGTTTAACTGTAGACAAGACGGTTGTGGGTTCGATTTGGGCTGCGATTGCTCATTATACAATTACATTACAATACAAAGTTTGTTTACCAAAGCGAAAAAAGAAAAAAATATCAGTCCCTCAAATAGAGATTAATAATCGAAATACTTATATGCCTTAAACAACTTTTGTTCAGACGATAATCGAACCCACAACTCTAGTGACATTGTCCAAGTGCGCCTCAATTTAGCAATAATATTTTTTAAAACTATATAAATAACATTGAGTTCTATTTTAAAGTTGAACTTTAATAATTTTCCGCGAACAAGGGCAAATGATCGAAAAATAAGTGTTTATTTTTATTCAAAATCCCTATACAGTGTGCGTGTAGTTGATATATCTGACTCCATGCTAGCAGGCGAAAATTTTTTTTTTATTTTTTTAAGGATCAGACATCAGAGATATCCAAGTGTCAAGACACTACGTTGTCCACTTTCTATCGCAATTAAAATAATTCCTGAGAGTGAATAAAAATCTCGATCATCGTTTTCAGTCACCTACATAAATACTGATGTATACTTCTGTGATGTATAATAAAAAACCGAATAAGCGAGTCGGGCCCGCCCACCGAGAGTTCCGTGTAAAAGTTGGAGGTCTAGAGCTTTTTCTGAAATTCAGGCTTGGCTTATCCAGATCCCTTTCATCTGATACCTCATTTGAACATCCTCCTCCTTTTAAGGCTATTATTTTTTAGCAATTAACCTTAAATGTGTAGTTTTCAATTTTTGAACCTGAACTAGTACTACCTGTAGATACTAACTGCCAAAGTTCATAATACACTATTAATTTTGGTTACCTTTATAGTATTAATAGGCGGTTTTTTGCGATATAAACGGCCATACCTTTTTACTATAGAAATATATTTTAATCAGGGAATTATGGGGATCCGTACATCTGAGTATATGGTTTGAATTTCTACTCGATATCTCGAAGCGTTCCTGAGATAAAGGGTCTTGATAGACAGACAGACAGATGGACAACTGAGTGAGTGACTGTAGTATGTGTACAGTCTTCCCGGTATCTTATATATTGTAAAGCTAATTATAAATTATATAATCTCTCTCTCTCTATAATTATAAAGGACTACTAAACAAACCTTGGAACAAGACAGTCGTTGTACGTGCTATATGCTCGAGCACGAAGGGTTCCGTATCTATAGAAACGAAAAAATAAATATTTTTAATTTTCTCGAGTGGAGATCGAACCCACAACCAGCTGCGTTTACAGTCACACTTTGTGTCCCTGCACCACCACTGGCCTCAAACCAAAAATATTATATCTTTAAAAAATACACGGTTTTCTATTCCATAAACTCGAATGGTTTACTAGGAACCTCTGAAGAGTTCCACTATTCAGTTACTGGCTCCATTATCAGACCATCTTAATCATTTTATTGTATATGACACATAACCTAGTAAATTTCATGATGGAGTGTCTCGAATTCAGTTTCTTTGGTGATTTTATAAAATTCCAAGACGACAATTTTATATAATTAATTACAATATTTACAATTATATAAACAAATAAAATTCCTATATTACCTAAGGTAAAGGAAAGTTTTTGCGCATATGTCACATACGGAACATCCTGTATATCCTGCATATAAGTAACATATATATAAATAAAACACATTTCCGCATAGTATTTTGAAATGTTCTCTTTCAAGTAATCTTTTGTTCTCGGAACCGGTCCATTTGCTCGCGTTGTGTGACGCGACACCTTTGTGGCTTCAACTTCTACTTAATTCTTATTACTGCTACGTTCATATTAAAAAATAAATTTGATATGTATAGTTGAGGTGGCGTTGAGTTCCGCCTCGTAGCGTGTCAGTTTCTCTACAGCTTGGTGGAGAAGGAAGGTTATTAACCTTAGTCACAGGTTCATCTTTCTACCCTACTTTATGCGGGAAAAAACGTAATTCTTAAAAAATCCGTGCCGAGGGTTCCGTAACAATTTCATGATTGTAGGTCAACGGTGAGTACAACTTATAAAAGTTGACAAATTTTCGGGCGTTCGCGCAATGCACTATTTTTTTTATGAAATAAAGTACTTAAGTTCTGTGATATATTTGTAAAGCAGTAATTTTAGGATGTTTTCCTTTATTCGTACTGTAGGTTCTCACTTGATTAATTTTAGATTTATACCTAAATGTGTTCTTGTACACAAATGGTCTTTACAGAAAGAGGGATGGACTTGAAAGATAAACTGATAATTTAAAAAATATACAAAATATTTTTTAGCTTTATTTGAATTCGAAGAAACGCTTTAATTCTTTAACACTTTTCTATTTTTGGTCTTCGAAGGTAGGAGGCGTCATTAGGTGTATAGGTATGATTAAAAAAATATTAAAAATGTCAGAGGCCAGTTATGACGCAGGGTTCGATTCTCACTCGAGGAAATGAAATATTTAATATTTCCGTTACCTCGCTTTTGTAACGATTCAAAGTGCGGCGTTGAGTTACACCACTCAACAAGTAATCCCTCCAGAAATTGGTGAAAAATGGGGAACCCCACGAGTCATAATGGGAACGGAGTGTCTTTAGTAGCGCAGCGGCACACCGTCTTACTGTAAACGCGACGGTAGGCTTCGCGATTCGAATATCAGTAGGGGAATTAATTATTATCATTTCTTTCTTAATGCTCTTTCTATGATGATTAAGTTCAGTCACTCAACACGTCTCGATCTCTCTCTCGAAAAATGGATAACAGATAACAGAGTGCCCTAACATTAGGCTTAGGCTACCTTTGTCTTTACTGCTACAGAGGTAAAAGTACACATAAAATAGGTATGAAGCTGCTATTGTGTTAAATGCCAAACAAAACAATCTTCTACAAATTTTTTAGTGCCATGGTTTCTCAAGGATATAGTAGAGAAAGGCGGAGTGATGCTTTTACCGTTTTCCGTACGTATTCAAGATAACGAAAATAATTCAATGCCTAATGGGATCGAACCCATCACTATCGCGTTTATAATGAGACGCCGTCCCACTGCGCCACGATGTCTTTAATTTTTATTTGTTAAAATATATTTAATTATTTATCTTTGTGATATAATGTGCAAATGTATAAAATATGATATATTAATGAATCAATAGGTTAATAAACAATGTTCTGACAATGGCCGGAACATTATTTACCTGTATGTCTGTCGGTCGGTCTGTCAAGGTCGTTTACCTATCAAGCTGAAGTTAATATTAAATATCCATGTCTGAAGTCATTTTGGAGCGCACAAAAAAAGTACTTTAAAATCTAAAGGTTGCAGTTGCGGTTGGAAGCATTTATGCTTCGTTTTTGCAGCATATTAGTTTATGAAATTTGTGAAAGTTTTCATTTTTAGATATATAATTTATGAATAAAAACGGTATATAACGGAGGCCAGTCGTAGCGCAGGGGCACAAAGTGTGACTGTAAAATCGACTGGTTGTGGGTTCGATCCCCACTCGAGGAGATGAAATATTTATTTACATTTATATTTTCATTTCTTCGCTCTGGTGTCGAGGCAAAGCGCGGCGTTGAGTTCCGCCACTTAATACGCAATGCCTCCAGAACTCGGCGGAAAGTGGGAAACCGAGTGTCTTGACACTAGGTTCCCTCTGCCTACCCTGCTGTGTGCAGGATACAGCGGGAAGCTGATTTATTTATTTCTTTTATTTATTTAAAAACGATATTTCAAGATCAATCTCAGAGCTGAGAGCGATTTATAAATACGGGCCAAAGAATGTGTCATGTGTCACCCACAACTGTAAGTCATATTCATTTGGCCACGTGGATTGTATTATTACTTATTAATTATTATATATTTATATTAAATTAATTCACAGGTGTTTCTACATGTAATAACACAAATATGTTACCTGCTTAAGATCATATTATATCTATATAGATATAGATATTTTATATCACCATCATAGTTCAATTGGAAGTTTCATTTAAGATTTTTTTCTATAAAATATTTTTCTTTTCCGATTGTAATTAAGTCTAAGAAATTGAATTTCACTTACTTTTGCAATTATATGTAAATTAGATGATAATACCATAACATGGTATGGTCGAGCTGGTCTGGTGGTGGAATCAGGACCCGAATAGTGGAACTCCTTAGCAGTTACTGGGAAACCACTTCAGCTTAGCCTCATCTACTTTGTAGAGCACATATTACACCATAAAAGCGGGTTTTTAATTATTATTTTTTAAGTAATTAAAATTTTTATTATATATTTTTTTTTATTTTTATGTAATTAAAGTTTTATTTATATAATTATTTTTTTTATTCTTTAAGTCAGTTTTGAGGGCGGCTATATTGATACTTTAGTGTATAACAGTAAAACTCTCACGGTCTGCACAGACATCGTACTTGACAAATAAACCGCCGCTGTTACCAAAATATTTGATTTTATGAAAATTAACTGCGTCTCCATTTAAAGATACATTGAAAATTTATTTATACTACACTTTATTCTCATAATCTGTTATCAAAATATAGCAGGGTAGGAGAAAACTTAGTGGAAACTTCATTACTCCCCACGCACCGCTCAATTTTTGAGACATGGCATATTGAGTGGTGGAACTGAACGCCGCTCTTTGTCTTACTTACTAGAAGGTGATGAAAATAATTCATTTACATGAGTCAAGTGAGGGAAGGAATCAAACCCACAATCACTGCGTCAGATACTATCGCACTGCGATACGAAGGCGCCGACTACATTACTTTTAAATAAAAGAATAATTATAAAAATTAGAAAGCGTGTTTTCTAAATCACAAAAAAAGTAAACTAAGAATCATCAATAAAAATGGTAAAAACCATAACATTTATGAATATGTATGTATAGCGTTACGTAAAACCGTCGGATTAATACTTTTACTTAATTATCACAACGCTGTAATTTTTCATTTTTTTAGGGTTCCGTACCTCAAAATAAAAGAACGAAACCATTAAAAATTTATATGACCATTGTGGTGTCATTCTGTGTGTCTGTCAGTCTGTCAAGAGTATATTTCTTAAAACCGTATGGAGGTTTCAAGCTGAAATTAATATTAAACGTCTACAGCCCCTTAGGGCACAAAAAATGGTATTGCGAGGTAGTCAGTGAGACTATTGTCAATTAAAAAAAAAAACTATTGTCAATACTCTCCGTCCTCCAAATGTCTAATTAAATAAACTATTATTATATACTATTTTTTTAATTTCCTCGCTCTGGTAACAAGACAAAGAGTGACGTGCTAATTATTCATTCATCCATTCATTCCACTCAATACGGAATGTCGCGAATATTAGAAAAGAAGTGGGAAAGTGGAAGGGAAAGTGGGAAGCGGAGTATTTTAACACTAGATTCCCTCTGTCTTCATATTTACCGTCTGACTTGATTTTTACTTATTTAAAAAAGAAATAATTTGAAGCTGATATTGTAGACTAAGGTCAAAACCGCACCGCGGAACGTATAAAAATAAAAATAAGCGTATAAAACTTACGACGTAGCTTGATGAGAACGTATGGCTTAGTGGTCAGAGCGCCTGGTCGGTTTCCAGGAGCCGCGGGTTCGAGTCGCGCTACGATCAAAATTTTTATACGTTAAATAAGTATTTTTCTTTCCTAAGTATGGAATAACACTTTGAAAACGCATTAAATTCGTCTTTTTATTTTTAAAGGAGTAAAAGCCCTTTGGGAGACTCTATTTTATTGATACGTATGAATACGGACTTTTCAGAAAATGGAAGTTATATCAATAAACAGTCACCTGGGTGGAATTCGAATCCACAATCATTGCGTAAAATCCGAGCCTCACGTCCCACTGCGCCACAACAGCCTAGCCCAGCCAACTTTGCGCAAAGTAATCAATATTCATAAAAGTAAAAATACATCGAATATACCCGCGCCAAGTATTGAATATACTGTTACAAACTGAATAGACCGGAGCGAGCGCGAGCTGTTGTTTTGACTATCCTTAGTTTGTAATGGTTAGTTTCCAATCCATCCATCGATGATAGAAGTTTTACTAAAACTATTTCGTATTAGATCTAACACGCGTTTTTAGCTCTTTTATGTATCCAAAAATATATAAAGATATATATTTATTATTGTAATTTATTTATTTTTTTGTTCCTGCTCTGGTAGATGAAGCGCGGCGCGCGGAGTTTCGCCACTCAACACGCAATATCTCAATAGTTAGGTAGTGCGTGCTTACCTAGGTTCTCTCTGTCAACTTTGATATGTAAAATATTCAAATAAGGCCGTCGTCCAGACTCGTGTTGCGATAATTGCGGTTTATACTTTTCCAAAGACAAAAATGAAAACAATTATTTACATCCCAGTTCTGTAAAAGCGCGGCGTTGAGTTACAACACAATGACTTGAATTTGGGTGGAAACAGAAGGGCAGGGTATCTCGACAGTGCTGTAGGAATGCTGGATAAAGCGTGAAATGTCTTAGTGATAAAATAAGACACATTGTTCCCCTTCTCGTTTCTTCAGTAATTGATTTGAAAACATTCCCACATATAACAAATTGAACCTGCGACCATAGTGAGCCACGTTTCCAATTGTACCCTTGTACCTTGTAAAATAATCGATTATTTCTGAAAAATGTAACGCTCTTGTTTATATTATACCGTGACGTGTTACTAACGATTTTGGAGTGAAGCTGATATTGATTTAGTATTTATTTTACCTTTTAGGTACGTTTTATGGTAACCAGATAAAGCGCAGCGTCAATTTCCACCACTCAACACTAAATGTCTCTGAAATTGGACGAATTGTTGGAAAATGAGTGTCTTAACACTGGGTGCACTTCTGTCTACCCTGCTGCTTGCGGTAGTGCGTGAAGCTAGAAAAAAATATTGATGTAGAGAAAAGACACGTGAGAGATGCGTGTGTGACGAAGATTATATGTATTGGTTTTTTTTATATAGAAATTGACACTGCGTGTTAATGCCGGAACTCAACACTGCGCTTGATCTGAGCATTAGAGTAACAAAATTTAAATAATTCATCCTCTCAGGATAGTATCGAACCCACAACGCATCGCGTAACAATAGCTTATACTTGTTTTAAATTAATTTTATGTAATAAGTCAAATCAAAAATCAGTGCGAAGCTAATCTATAACCCTGTGGGTGGACAGAGGGAACCGAATTGTGGAGGTTCTGCGTGTTGAGAGGCGGAACTCAACCCGCGCTTTGTCGTTACACCAGAGCGAAGAAATAAAAATATATTTTATTTAAATTTAAAAAAATAAACAAATTATGTATGTATAATGCAATATTCACATAAATTCTAAGCTCATTTCAAAGTTAAATCGTGTAGATGAAGTAGACAAATCACAATACACAATTTCAAAGTTGAAACTAATTGGAACTCGGCATATCTATCTATTCCAGATTGCCAGATACCACCTAGCTACCATATCGTTTTGGTGCAACAATGTCGTAATTGCACTGTTTAACACGTTTTATTTCTAAGTTGTGAGTGGTGGAACTCAACGCCGCGCTTTCTAGAGCGAGAAAATGAAAATATTAAATACTTCATTTCCACAATTGGGAATTGCACTCACAACTTGTAGCGGTCACTGTCGCTGATGCCCCTGCGCCACGAGTGGCCTCTATCTAAGTAATAAAATCTAAGAAACCAGCTTAGGTGACAATACAATAACATGGTATCATCGAGCTGATCTGACGATGCAGCCAGGACCTGAACAGTGGAACTCTTTAGACGTTACTAGTGAACCACTCGGGCTAATGATCATATATTTTATAGCTCCGAGCGAGATCTGTAGGTACTGAGAACTAAATTAGAGATATTAGAATACACTTTATGTCAACATTTTCATTGGTATTATTATTTTCCAATACATACGTATTTTTTTACCTCAATACTTTATTTCACATATAAACGTAGACGGAGAATGTTGTGTTATGACGGAGAGTCCTATTTTTCGAATGTCTTAATATATATATTTACTAGCGGACCCGGACGCGGCTTCGCCCGCTTAAACTTTACGAATGCTTATAGATATATTTAGGAAATTGTTTTTCAAAATATCTTACTAATTTAAATGAAAAAAATATAAGTAAACGTAACCATAGTAAAATATTAATAAAAAAACTAAACAAAACCAGCTACATTAATAATAATTTTGTCTCTGTCTGTCTTTCTATTTCCCCGAGCTAATATCCAGAATAACTGAACTAATTTTTATTGGACTTTCAGTGATCAATTTTACTAATTTACCCGGGAAAAATCTTTATACTCGTTTTCCTTGCGCGTGTACATAGATACTATATGAAATAATTAAAGTCCTTTCTACATTAAATATGATAAGTTTTGCAAGCAATATCAAATAAAATCCCAAAAAACTAAAACCACAATTTATTAAGTGTGTAACAACGGTATAGATAACCATCCAACCGAGATAACCAACTTTTAATAACCAACAATTCTTTCCTTAATACTTAAATAATATTATGCCGATGTCGCGCAGGGCCGCAACTTACAATCAATTAATGAAAATCTAACTAATCTACTACTCGAATAAGCGAGGAACCAAAGAAAAGTATGAATTAATTATAAACAGTAAATAATTACATAAAAATTAACAGTAGTTCGAAAAGGTATGAAAACAAAACCGTCAAAGTCATCTGCCCGTTCGCGTCGGTCATACTATGCCGCTCGTAGGCTAGGTCATTTCGAATCAGTGACATCTCCTTAATTATTTATTAGAATATTATACATTTAGCTATAATTTCAATCTAGATGAAATGTTTAAAGTGATTATTATATTCATTTTCATAAGGATCAATATCAAATTATAGAAAATACATACAACAAAAACCCGATTAATATAAAGTAAATTAAATAAAATGGTTACTTGTTGTTACTCTGTTACTTTGCTCAAGCTTCAGAGATAAACATCGTATCAACATGTATCGCGGACTTTTTTAAACATTATTTAAAGGACAATATTTTTGTAAAACATTATTTTTATGTATCTCATAAGGTTGAGTCGGCGCACGCCATGTATGCGTTAAGCAAGCTCATTTTGGGTGACGTTTGCTTATAAGAACAAATAAACTTTGCAAACCGTTGCTTAGCAACGGTCGGTTGTTATTAACATGGCGGAATAAATTGCCTGTCAAATTAAAAAATATTTTAATATATTAATATATATCGACAATGTTACAAAAATGAGAAAAAAAGTAACCTATGTTCATCCGAAGACCATCAAGTATCTCTATATGAGTATTTTATTACAATTAAATTAGCGGTTTGGCCCTGATTGCGTAACAGACAGACAGACAGACAGACAGACAGACAGACAGACAGACAGAGTTACTTTCGAATTTATAATATAGGTATGGATATATATATTTTATTGAATACACAGCGGGTCGAGTGGTGGATCTTGACGTTGCAGTTTCTTCCCAGAGCCATGCAATGAAAATGATTATCTTTTTCAGCTTCACGCTGTATCCCGCATGTAGTAGGATAGGCAGAGGGAGTCTAGTATTAAGGCACACCATTTCTCACTTTCAACTGAATTCTGAAGGAATTACATTTAGTAGTGGATTTCAATGTTGATTTTAACTTTTAATATATAGTGCTGATAGCAAATGTTGGAAAAAGTTGATACTATTCTACATATTAAAAGCTAAACTTTTAATATGTAGAATAGTATCAACTTTTTCCAACATGTGCTATATTTACACATAGCAGGATAGGCATAGGAAAGGTGGGAACTTAGTGCTAAGACACTTCGTTCCCTATCCAGACACTTCCGTTCCCCACTTCTTGACGCATTGCGTGTGTGGCGAAACTCAACGACGCGCTTTGTCTTGATACCAGAGAGAAGAAATGAAAATATTACTAATTTCTTACGTTAATCGATTGTTTGATAGATGAAACCAATATAAGCGTGTCAAAAAATAAATTAGGCGCGTTTCTAGGATACCCTCTATTCTCTAAAAGATATATTATATCTGATGATAAATAAAACCTACGCTGCAAAAGAAACATAATGATAGGTCTTTGAGAAAAAAATGGTTTTCCACAGTCAATTATAATTCATATTTATTTTCTTTTCACTGTCAATTTTTTGAGTACCTAGTGCCCCCCTCGTTGGTCTCGTCTTCTCTTAATGAGTTCAGCATTATGAATAGATTTTTTTAAAGGAGAGCTAAGACTGTCGGGCTTTATACAAAAACCTTTCATACGATATGCGCAACTAAACATATTTAGTGTAATTGAGTTCTGTTCTTGAGAAAAAAGTTTTAACTGTCAAACGTGAAAAATATGAGTTTATATTAAAAATCGATATAAAATGGCCGTAATTTGCGCGAGTAGCTCCATATGGATCGATTTTAGTATTTTGTGTGATCAATTAAGAATTTAGTTATTAAAAAGTTTATTATTTTTGATGTTTTATAGTTCTATCTTCAAAAATATCATTTCAGCTTCATGGTATATCCCGCATGTAGCAAGGTAGACAGAGAGAGCCCAGTGTTAAGACGCCCCGCTCCCTACTTTCTGCCGTATTCTAGAGGCATTGTGTATTGAGTGGTAGGGCTTAACGCGGCGCTTCGCCTTGACATCAGAGCGAAGAAATGAAAATATTAAATATTTCATTTCATACTATATTCACATAATTTTGATGATTCATAGCTTTCACCTGCTGCTTTTCCCATCTCTATAATGGCCAAATAACAAAGAATTACGTATAATACATGACATATTTAAAAGGGATCTAATGCAGCCTATAGCGTTCCTCGATAAATGAATAATCGAAACCAATTCAAGCCAACACTTCCTGAAATTAGCACATTGAAACAAATGCACTCTTCTACTTTATAATATTAGTTAGATTTATGCGTACTTTTTACTAATCCCAAATGTTTCTTTCCAGAATATTCGAAAGAGTACGCCAATATTTCGGGGCTCAAAGCGAGTCTATACCTATGTCGTTCGTGCTGGGCTTCTACGTGAGCCTGGTGGTGAAGAGGTGGTGGGAGCAGTACAAGTTGCTGCCATGGCCGGACACCTTAGCTCTGTTCATCTCAGCAGGGATTCCAGGAGCGGTTAGTAAAGTATAGGATAATATCAATACAAATATTATATTGAACTGATAACATTGCATTGATAACATGAACAGGCAGTGTCTCGTATTCAGGCGGAAAGAGAAGAACGGAGAATTTTAAAAATTGGATATCTATTCCTTTTCTACTATATGCGAAAAAAGTAGCTAACAGAGAATATAGAATCACAACATTTAAATATCCATTTACCGCCAAATTTCGTGTTTACCGGCGGAAATTAACGCCGCAATTGATCATAATTCCTCGAACCCACAATCGTGGTGTTAACAATCCTCGAGACAGATTTTGCGAATCTTTAAATTTACAGAAAGTACAGAAGAGAGTGTCCCAACAATACATATGCTTATCTTCATTTCTTTCAAAGTAATCCGTCAAGATGCTTCAAGAATAAAACAAAATAATTCACCTTGCCTTTTAACTTTTCATTTCGTAACCATAAAATAATGAATCAGCCGCATGTAAGACCGGTACAGGCTGTAATTTAACAGTTTCTCGTAAACTTAACTTTTTATGTTAATATTTCTTTAATAACTCATTGCGTAAGGAGCGCGATGTACTCGTACCTACTGTTCATGATTATACCGTGATACATTGTTACTAGATAACATTCTGATTTTTTAGCTTCACGGTATATTACGCACATAGCAAGGTAGGCAGGGGGAATTGGGAACCTAGTGCTAAGACCCTCCGTTCCAGATTCAGACACTTTCGTCCCCCATTTCCCGCGAAATTCTCTTTCTTGAGGCATTGCGTGTTGAGTGGAGGATCTCGACTGCTTTGTCGTTACCAGAAGGAAGAATTGAAAATATTATATTCCTTCGAGTAAGAATAGAACCCACAGCCGTCGCGTTTACAGTCGCACGCTAGCGCACTTGTGCCATGAAAGCCATGTTATATTAATATTTAGACAATATCGTAGTGTTTGATTGTAATTGTGAAGGTTGTGGGTTCAATCATTCACTCGAGGAAATGAGTTATTTTCTTTACTTAGCCCCTTAAGATCAATGCGGCGTTGATCTCCGCCACTCAATATGCATTCTCATTGAGCGGCAAGTGGAGAACCCAATGCCACGTTAATATCTGCATTAATTGTCGAAAGATTACTTAGTACTTTTGAATTAAGCTTGGGTAAAAATTTTATGCTTAAACACTCTGTTTTCCTGTTTCGGCTCATTTTCTCTAAAATATTAATGTTCTTATTTATCTAAAACAGAGATGTTGTACGCTGAATATCAAAAAGCAACTACAATTTATCTAAAAAAAAGGATTATATTAATATTTTCTATAGAAAAATCAACTTAGATCCATTTAACTACTTTATAATTAAAAAATATTAACTTAGCAGTTATTAACTAAAATTAATTATTTAATTAACACTTAGTTGTATTTTAAAAGATACTCCACGTAACTAATCGCTGTGCGAATCTTGTTCATTGTTTTTATATGATATATGTATATATATATATATATATACATATATATATATATATACCTATGTTGTATATATATATATATATATATATATATATAACCTATGTTGTATAATACATACATACATATATACTTACTTACATTGCATTGTGTGAAGCGAAATTTTGTCTATTTGCTGTCGCGACCTTCATATTCATATTTTCCGCACTTTATTGTGTGGTTTAAGTATTAACGTGTACTTATGTTCAGTCGGCGAGGTCTAAGCTGAGCTGTGCATTTGTGTGAGTGTTCATATATAGTGTAGGAGTAACGTCAGCTGCTCGGCCTGCTTTTTGACAGCCAGCTTCTTTTTCTCACTCTACTTTTAGTGATCACTAACACAGATCCACAGCACAGGTTAAGCCTCGTGAACTCTACATATTTCTTATTTTTAAGCGTCACACTGTATTCCGCATTTAGAAGAGTAGGCAAAGGGAACCCAGTGTTAAGATAATTGCGAAACATTATGGAACTCAACGCCGCGTGTTGTCTAGGTACCAGTGCGAGGTAATGAAAATAATTTATTCTATCGAGTTGGAATAGAACCCACAACCGTTGCGTCTACAGTGGGGCCTACGACGGCCTAACGTATGAGTGATTATAAAAGACCACGTAAGAAAATGTGAAGAACTCATAATCTCACTGACCATTTAAAAAATACTTAACGCCAAAGCTTCGCCCGCGTGTTCAAATGGATATAACTCAGAGTTTGTTACAAGTACGCAAATGATGTAGCCTATAGCCGTCCGCCATCAATGCAATATCCAACACCAAACGAATTTTGTATTTCAAACCAGTAGTTCCTGAGATTAACGCAATTAACCGAACAAACTTATGTTTAGATAGTATAGATTAAACATAAATAGGCTTTTACAACTTATGAGTATTTTTGATTTGTCCTTAACTAAACGTCAGTTTTGTCAGTCCTGCGGAAAGCTAAGTAAGGATTATAGACGATTATTATTAAAACCGAATACGTTTTGAGGTAAAATTTCCATTACGTACAAGCAGTTCTCAGATTACAATAGAGTACTTTTTTATTGTTACACATCGCCCGCATAAACATAAGGTAGGATGAAGGAACCGTGATAGATTAGTCAGTTTATTTAGAGGTATTGGGTATTTGATGAATACCTACTTCACTATCTATAGATCTGTATATGTATATTAGATACATATGTATATACTCGTACATATAATATGTATTGGTGTTTTTTGGTCTATCACAAGTTTTGGTAAGATTAGCTGCAATTTGCAAATCCCAGGCACTGCTGGTTTTTTTTTTAGCTCTTCACTCTGTATCCCGCAAATGGCCAGTCAGGGGCCGTTCAATTATTACGTAAGCACTGTAGGGGGGCGGTGGGGTCTTGGGTTTGCTTATTTTTCACGTTTTCAATGAAATATTTTTAAGAGGATTACCTATTTTGGATGACATAGGGGAGGGAGGAACAATCATTGCAAAAAAACTGCTTACGTAATACTTGAACGGCCCCTCAGAGAGAACCTTAGACGTGTGTGTTGAGTAGAGAAACTCAACATCGGTCATTGTCGTAATATCAGAGCGACGACATGAAATAGGTCGTTATCATTACTTCATGGATTCGAACACACAACCGTCGCGCTTGCCTTGTCAGACGCTGTGGCTCTGCGCCACGATGGTCTCAGATTGTATCTATCTAATAAATATATTACATGTATACATTTTCTTTGTAACATTAGTTACTTAATTATACTTTAATAAGTTTAATATAAGATATTTTGGTTACTTTATTCAGATTCAGAATTTGCGTTTTGAATGGCGGAAGTGAACGCTGCGCTTTGCCTCACCTAGACAGAGATACAAAAATAATGTAAACGTGTCCATGCCACTAGTCAGCGTCGAAACCAAAACGATATTTTGTTTACATCAAAGTAGAATTAATTATAAATTATGATTTCATTGGTATTATTTATAACAATAGTATAGGTTAATATCACCAACATCTCCTATTATGTTTTGAGGAAAAAAACTGCTATTTACTGAGAAATCTAATTTTTAACGCATTGTGTTACAATAGTTCATTATTATTTATATGGCAAAACTGTTAGTGGCTTATTTATATTTTTATGTATCTTGCATAGAGCAGAGTAGGCAGAAGGAACCTGGTCTTGCCTAGAAGTTCTCTTTGTGTCACCATACGAGGAACACGGCTGGGCTTATTGAGTCCGCGCATTCTTGGTATCTACTATATTAGTTCACGTGATAATGATAATGTAAAACAGTATTTTAATTAGATGCAAATTTAAAATGATGCCGGTACTAAAATTCGTAGTCACTAGCATATTACAACTACCTACGTATTGTCTGTAAAAGGCGGGTGTTCGGATATGTAAGGATTTACGTTGACAGGCAGTAGCTAAGCGTCTAATAGTGCGCGATGGCCGTGGATTTCTTCACAAGAAACGTTTATATTAGAGACTAAATACCCGCTCGCGGCTTCGCCAGCTCTTAATTATACAATTAATCAGCTTCATGCTGTATTCGGCACACAGCAGGGTAGGCAGAGGGAACCTAGTGTAAGAAGTATCTTACACTAGGTTCTCTTACGGAACGGAACGGAGTACCGTTCCCCACTTCCTGCCGGATTCTGGAGGCATTGCGTGTTAAGTGGCAGAACTCAACGCCGCGCTTTGCCTCGACACCAGAGCCAAGAAATATAAATTTAAGTAAATATTTAATCTCCTCGAGTGAGGATCTTACCCACAACCAGTCGGTTTTATAGTAATACTTTGTGACCCTGCGCCACGACTGGCCTCATTATATAGAATTATTCATTTGCTAATCAGAATAACTTTCATGTTCTAGTAACGTTATCAAATTCAATTACAACAACAACAATTGTAAAAGTTCATACAGAATACTTTTATTTCTGACACGATTAATTTTTAATTCATCTCTTGCACTTTTAGTAACAACAAGTGATAGATTTGAGGCCAGTCGTGGCGCAGAGGCACAAAGTGTGACTCCCACTCGAAGAAAATATTTATTTCTATTTATATTTTCATTTCTTCGCTCGTGTGTCGAGGCAAACTGCGACGTTGAGTTCCGCCATTCAACACGCAAAGCCTCCAAAACTCGGCGGAAAGTGGAGAATGGAGTGTCTTAACAGTAGGTTCCTTCCGCCTACCTTACTGTGTGCGGTATAAAGCGTGAAGCTGAAAAAAAAGTGATAGATAAGCTTAGCCGTTTACAAGTCGGCCAAATAGTTGGTCTTTTTATATTTGACTTATGCTACCAGATAGTGGGCTTGCCGGCCAAAGTTATAATCGGCAATGCTTTGGGAATGGTATGTTTTAACACTAAGGTACCTTCTATGTATCCGGATACGTGGGATACAGCGTGAAGCTAGAAAAATTAACGAATCTCATCTATGAGTGTCACTGAGCTATGAACTCACAGTCAATCCATACACTCAAATAAGACCCAACTACGATATATAGGGGCATTGAATTTCGCCACTCAACGATCAATGTTTCAAATTTTCAGCGATCCGTAGGGGACGGAGTGTCTGAATCTTAACACTAGGTTCCCACTATCTTCCTCGCTGTATGAGAAATTCAGCATCAATAAAAAAAAATAGTTTCAACAACCCACTCAATCATAGCCTACACTCAAATACGACTCAACTAGGACTCTGTACTTAACTAAAATTTACTTTAAAAGTAATTTTCTATTTCAAAGGAAGCGAAACATATTGTTTATCTAAGAGTACATAAATACGTGTTTTTATCGCATGTTCATTGGATTGTAGGTAAGAAGAATTCTTTCAATGTTTTTTGTAACGCTTTAAAATGATTTATTTATAAGTTGAGCAGTAAATGCACGGTCTTCAAACATTATGAAAAACTGACGTTTAAGTTTTATAGTTAGGTAACATCTGAGGCTATATTGGTGGAGTACAGAATCTGATGGTAATGAGTTCGATTCCCACTCGGTGAATAAAATCCTATTAAGTTATTATAATTGGTAAAGTTTGTAAGGATGGATGTATGTTTCACTTTCACGTAAAAACCACTGAACAGATTTAGATAGTGATATAGCTAATACATTAGGACAAGACATAGGCACTACTTATGTAAAGATGTGGTAATTTGTATAATTTCGCTATTATATAATAAGACGTTTTAGCCGGCGAAGCCGCATTTGTATCGCTCGTATTCAATATTTTTATTATCGATGAGTATGGGTTCCGCTGCTCAACACGCAATTTCTTGTTAAGGTTTACTGTGGCATCCCCTACTATATGCGGGATAAAGCGTGAAGCTATAAACAAAAAAAAAACCTTAAAGTCCACGCAAACTATGTTATCGGCGACGGCTAGCACCTATATACAGAGATTACGCTGTCACAACTCACAAGTTACATTACAATAAATTACAAATGTTATAAGTTATAACATTACTGAGGCCGGTCGTGGCGCAGCGGCACGAGGTGTGACTGCAAAACCGACTGGTTGTGGGTTCGATCCCCACTCGAGGAGATGAAATATTTACTTAAATTTATATTTCCATTTCTTCGCTCTGGT